>CM042539.1:3181254-3471254 GCA_023630585.1 Cranoglanis bouderius
AGTCTACTCAGTACCGTGAGGTGAAGACTGTTTCATGCTATGGGCACACTTTCACTTAGGACTGAATGAAATTGCGAGTTCGCTTAAACATGAGCTGACCAATTGTGTTGGTTTTCTAGCATGGAGACATGGACCAGAAGGAGAGAGATTTAATCATGAAGGAGTTCCGCTCTGGCTCAAGTCGTGTCCTCATCACCACTGACCTGCTGGTAGGTTTGTCCATTAATGAAAATGTTAATTTGGGTACAGTGTCATGCAGTACTTTGTGTGATTGAATAAATTTAGTTGGCCTCCATGTACACTTTAATACACCCTTCTTTTTTTTCTTTGTCCACCAGGCTCGAGGCATTGATGTGCAGCAGGTTTCCCTGGTCATCAACTATGATTTGCCCACAAACAGGGAGAATTATATCCACAGGCAAGTACTGACCACCGCTCTCCTCCATATTTTTTGTTTGTTTTTATATTTTGAGGTAACCAATAGTGATTTTAGGAATTCTAATTATGGATTACTCTGTTTAGGATTGGACGTGGTGGCCGTTTTGGCAGAAAGGGTGTCGCCATCAACATGGTGACTGAGGATGACAAGCGCACGCTCCGAGACATCGAGACCTTCTACAACACAACCGTTGAGGAGATGCCCATGAATGTGGCCGACTTGATCTGAAAACATCTTTCCACTCCTTTCTTCCCCCACTTCATTTCTTTGTCTTCTATTTGTCTGGACTTGTACATGCTCGTTTCCCCCTCTAAATCCACCACCCTGCCCTAATGATTATCACTGTTCACATCAAGACATTTATAAAATCTTCATCATGGGTGTCTTTGAAAAGACTTTCTCGCGTGTTCTTTTTAGCATTTAAAGATTTAATTAATTTGGAGTGAGCCTTGTGCAGTGACGCTATCCCTATGACCTGTTCCATCCATCTATTTTATTGTTCTGTATATTTGTATCTATTGACTAAAGAGCTGAGCACCAAATGGTTGAAGTGGACCTGTTTATTTGACTTTCCATTTTGCCATAAATTGTGGCTGCTCTAATAGTTTATGGAGAAAAAAAAAATGGCTGAAGATATAAGGTGATGAGTGTGAAACTCATTTTGCTCAGCCAGGTATTTGGATATAGATCTGTCTTGCGTTCAAAGTATTAACTTTTCTGTGCTTTTCAGGGTGCAGTGTGAGGCCATGTGCCTCTTTTATTTTTATTTTTTTTAAACAGTGCTTGAACAAAAGCACTGCCATCACTTCTGCTAGAAATTGCTGAAATCAATAAGGAAGATTTTTTTGTTTGTTTGTTTTTTTTTTTTTTTTTTACATCTATAACTTGTATAGTGCCATTTTACGGTAGCATTTTCTTCTGAGTAGACATTTCTCACTTCACCCATGCCACACATGGCTAGGTGTTGGGACATTATCACCACATAGTGTATTGTATAGAATCTGTGTAAAGTCCTGTTTTGAGGAGTGTTGCTCCAGTAACCTACCTCACCAAAAGAGATTGGAGGGGTCTTTTTTTAAAGGACCAAACTACAAATGATTATGTAGAGAGTCTAACGTTACTTCTTTTCCTGGATTAAAAAGCCTGTCTTGTGAAGTGGGAATGGAGGTTTTTGGCTGTGCAGTTTACATTGCTCAGTGCTTTTTTTTTTTTTTTTTTTTTTTTTTTTTTTTTTTCTCTTTCTTTTTTTTCTTTTTTTTTAATTTTTCTTTTTTTTATTATTATTTTTTTTAATGAATTTATTAAAATGTGATAACCTTTTTCAGACAGAAGCCGTGTATTAAACTTTTTCTACATTGGATTCTGTATAGTATTTATTTTAATTTTCTTAAATAAAGGTATTTCTTTTTAACAAGTCAAATATGTTTTCTTGGGAGTCCTTTGAGGCACCATGCCAGGGTATGGTCTTTAAGCTTAATAAAGTTTAGTACAAAACAAATGGTCCACTTTACATAGAGGTCAAAAACTCCGATCCATGCAGGCCTAAGCACAAAAAAAAAAACAAAAAACGATTCTTTGCTGAGGAATAAATAACAGAAATATTTAAATATAGTATGTGGTGCTTTCTGTCCTAATCTTTTGTATTTTATTTGTTGAAATATAAACATTTGTTCTCATAGACCCTTGAATTGACTTGATTGTCCATGCTGTGACTGGTCATGTGACCCTCGGTGACAAAGTTGGAAAGATGAAATTAGCTGGTGTGTCTTGAGGGCATGCTGGTGTTGGGTCAGACAGGAGGAATGCTGTTTTACGTTGAGTAGTTGTGCAACATATTTAGTCTAATTATAGAAGTGAATGCCATTGCGTAAATTGTAAACAAGAAAGTAATGAAGGCGTGTCAAACTCAAGGTGTTGAGGTCATGAGTCATGACGGTACTGATTTGTACTTTTCCACTTCTGACAAACCAAACTCGGCTCATCGTGAACGCCTTCGTAATTAGCTTGTGGATTTTCTCTGATATTAAAAATAAAGTCTATTTTAAAAGTAAGTGTCTGATGTGCTGAATCAGGTGTTTTATATAAGATGAAATGCTAAACATTGCTGCTTATTGCTGTTTATTGCCACACCAGATAGCATTTGTATTGAGAAGTATTTGTGTATGAACTGTGGGACACTAATAAGTCAGAGACCATTCCTCTACCTACCAAGGAGCTTCAGAGACATTTTTTTGCTACTGTCAATTACATCACCTAATGTGAAATCAAACCGACTTCATTTTTGCATCCTTTTAGGCAGTACATTTGTAGCCTATGTTCAAAATACTTGCTAATATAAATGTTAGTCATGAACATCCACTATTGTCAAGTTTCACTAAACCTTGTTAGAACACTGTCCACCGGGGGGCAGACAAGCAGTTAAAGGTTGTGGTGAGAAAAGGTTAAATGGACAGTGTACTAAGCAAGGCACCTCGGTCCAGCACATCGCCTGGCTCTATAAAAGAGTGTTATTCCTCTCCCTGCATGCCAATGCTTTGTGGTGTTGCGTGTGTGTCATTTTAATTCCATGCTAACAACTTCTGATCACTTCAGCCAAATCATCACCCCCACCACCGCCATCCTCTGTCACACATGTGCTGCTCACAAAGACATAGGCTCATTCATCTATCCATCAAAGAAACTCTATGCTAATTCCCGCATCATGTACTCCTGGCTCATTTTCCTCCGTTTCATTCATTCCACACTGTTCCCCTGTCCTAGGCTTTCTATAGCTGCATTGCTCTGCTCTTACCATTGCTGGCCTCCAGTGAAACCCAAAGAGTCCCCCGAAACCCCTTCCCCCTAGGTTGGATGTTGTTTTGATTATGTGTCCTCAGTGTAGGTGGCCCTTCCAACACTTTCACCGTGTCTGGATGGCAACCCCCACGGTCGCTAACCGCCACCCCCAGCCCTCCCTCCCCCACCACAGCTCACCCCCCTGCTGGGGGCGCAATTGTGGCAGGGGGGATTATGCGAGTGGGAGGCTCGTAAAGGGCCTGCCAGGCTCCTTCTGTGCAGTGACGGATGGCTGCAAGACTGAAGGGCCGATTTACATGAGAAGAGGGAGAACAGAAGCCCCATTCAGCTGGCCTGTCAGGGAGGACTCGGGGACAAACTGCGTTCTTTCCAACTAGCCCTCTTCCCCTCTGAGCTCCTGTTTGCTTCTTTATCTTCTCCTCATCCTTCCTTCTTAATTCTGGCTTCCCTGATGCATCATGCACCTCATCTCTTCATTTTCATCCCACTTCATTTCCATTTCATCCCTCTTCATTTCCATCCTTTCAGATTTGTTTCCAGTTCATAACAAAATCTTTTTCTTACCATTACAATTCTTTAAAGTTTACAGCTGACAATAGGCTATAATATGGATAAAATGGGATCAGATAGATGCTACACAAACCTAAATTATTTATAGTCTTTGTAGACAAGATAGCCTCGTGTTTCCTTTTGAATACGGCAACTAAAACCTTATGGCAAGACATATATTGTCTATACAAAAGCACTTTATTAGTTAAGTACATTTTCATTTATGTATTTATTCTACCATAGGCTAGGAAATTATTCAAACTTTTTTTTTTTTTTTTTTTACCAGTGGTGACATTTTACAAAATGACAATTATGTGACCCATGACTGCCTTAAGCAGTAGCAGTAGCTATAGTGCAAGGTCACCCTCTCCTCCCCTGGTGTTACTCTCACAGCAGGAGAAACATTGTTCCAAATATCTACTAATATATTTCCAATGTAAATTTTGTTGTGGTCCACCCATCATCATCTGCATTTAGCCACTGTCAGTGAAGGCTGCCAACAAGAGACTGTAGGTCCGCTCGGCTACTGGCCGTTCACACCTCTTCACCAAGTCACCAAGGTGTCAGAGTGATCACGCTTAATGATCCCAAAACGACCACCCCAATGGCTTTACAATGCCAAACGTGAGAAGTAACGTCCAAGACAAGAATCTGTTTCAAAACTCTCTGATTCTTACTGTTTGGTGCCAAGGACAACAGATTGTCGATCAAATTTACTAAAAGCTTTTACCTATTTAAAATATTATATTAAATATATATTAAAGCCCCATTTTACATTTTACATTTATTCATTTAGCAGGCGCTTTTATCCAAAGAGACTTACAAATGAGGAAACACAAGCAAAGCGATTTATCAAGCAGAGAACAATACAAGTAGTGCTACCATACACCATTTTTTTTTTTTAATTGACTGCTAGATGAGCAAAATGCACAGAGTAGAGGTGTAAAAGCAGGTGTAAGTGCACATTAAAAAAAAATATATATATTATATATATATATATATTTTTTCAGTAAGGACAAGTTAGGGGTTAGTTAAGTGTTCATGGAAGAGGTGGGTCTTTAGCCATTTTTTGAAGATAGTGACAGATTCTGCTGTCCGGATTGAGGTTGAACATTCATTCCACCACTGAGGGACAGTTAGTTTGAAGGTTCTGGAAAGGGACCTCATGCCTGGCTGAGTAGGCATTAAATGTAAGACACTGACATTATTCTGCCACTTGGTATTCTACTTTGAAATTCTACTTTCATATATAAATACATATATTCTACTTTGAAATCCAAACACTGTGTTTACTTTTTTTTAAGTTTACCTTAATCATCCTCAAAACTTATCTAAGCCACCTCAAACAGAGATTCTTGCTTGACTTTTGCCTTGTAACTTGATCTGGAACAGCTTCTCAAAATCTTTATATCCCTTAAAAAAGGAAACTATGAATTACATGTAAAAGGGTCAGTTTAGTTGAGGTTATCTGATGGACATTCATTTGCTAATTTTGTCAATTTCATGTTTAATTTGCTGCAACAATTAAAATACCGTGTACTTAATGCACGGGAATGAGAGGTAGCTTGTCACAATGCTGAAGGACAAGCAAGTGTTTGCCAATTTAATGTTATGCTTGTACAGTTGATACCATTCGGATAGCTCTGGTAGAAGAGCTTAAAACCCACTCATCAGTGCTTTTCTTTTGCACGGCATGAAATAACAGCTTTGTCCCAACTTGTTTAAGACTTACACTTTTCAACTCCTAAAACATGGGCTTTAGAGAATACCAGAATGGTCACAGCCAGCTGGGGGTTCTGCATGTGTATGCACACATAAGGATATACTGCCTTATTCACTATGTATATGTGCACGTGTGTATGTGTGTATTTTGTGGAGGTGGGTAGGAGTGGTGGTGAGAGGAGGCATTATGAATGTAAAGCCCCAACTTTGAGCCGCTGAGTTGTCTTTGTTCGAAATCAGACTGATTAATCTGAGCACAAAGGGAGAGAGAGAGAGAGCGAGAGAGGAAGCGGAGAGGAGAAAAGGGAAGATAGTCCTGGAAAAGCTCCAAAAAGACGTTGTCTTGGATACGGAAACGGGAGAGTGGAGCCCCACAATTCACAGCTTGATTGACATTAGGGTGTAACGGTCAATCTCAAAATGACTTCACAACTCATACTCTTGCAAACTCCATCACACACCTTTGTCTGCAGAAAAATTACCATCTCGCACCCACACCCTTTTTTGCTGAGCTGTGGCTGACACACTAAAAATCCCACACCTCCAGAAACTCTTGACATGAACACATTTTACCAGCACACACAAATTACCAGCACAGAAGCAAGTTGGAATGTTGTTTCTGTGTATTATGGCCTCCTGACACATCTCAAAGCTACATTATTACATTAAATTGTTACATTAAAGTTACAAATTTAAAGTACATATTTCAGGACCCATTAAGTGCATGTTAACAGTTAAACCAACAGTAAATTATTTATTATTGTTCTACACTGTTTTTGACATATGACAAGTGATGTACATGTCTATACTTTGGAAATTAAACCTTTCAGGTTTTTAATCCAAGACAAGGTTTAAGGATTATTTCAGAAAATCGATCCTTTCTGCTGTACTTGAATAATTTTGTTAGTACACAATTCACGGCCTCTGTATTAATCCTGTCAGGGATCTCATGGTGACTGTGTTAGGATTAAGGATAGTAACAAACAAATGGCATGGATATCTGAAGTGAAAAATGTAGGAATTGTAGTTCTTACAGAAACAGAACTGCTCCACAGAGAACACAGCAAAAGACTGGAATATGAATGAAAAAAATTACAGTTTGACAATGTTGGGGTCTATTAGGCAAAAAAAATAAATAAATAAAAAAATTTCTATGCCGTGTTTAAAACATTGGATTGATTGTGTCACTGTTTTCAGCATTTATATGGTCACATTTGCTATATAATCAAAAAAGAAAACGGGTAATTCTCTAGTATTTTTGTATAATCAATATAAAAACCTAAAGTTTGAAGTTGAAAGTGTGGAAATGGGAACAATTCCCATTAAAAATAGGCTACCACTGGCAAAAGAATGCAATAAAACTACTATAATGACGATACATTGACTAACACAAAGACGGGACGTGGAAACCTCATAAGCCTTCTATCGAGGCTCCATTAGATTCGATAAATAATTCTTCCTTCATTATATAAATAGTCTGTATAAAGCGGCCCAGTCCAGCTGAGTTTAAGCAACAAGTGTGCTTTGGCCCCGCCCTGGATGGCCTTATGTAAATTAGGTGAGGGTAGGACCCCGCGCTCTGATTGGTCCTGAGTGGAATACAATTTTCCCTAAAACCACGAGCGGGTAGCGACTGTTTTTGTCATGCCTCCGGTTATTATTCACAGTCAATCGCTGTTCAACAGGTGGCTTTGTACAAGTTGTAGTTGGAGTAGCGCAGCTGTGATTTAGTTATTCTCTCTTCCTATCTACGCTAAAAACATCACACTGCCAGCCTTAACAAATCAAAGCGTCGGAATGGTAAACTTTTTATGACCTGTGGAATTTTTATTTTAGACGGTAGAGATTTTTGTTTGAGTTTTTTGTTCCGGTCAGGCAAACTCGCCTAGTGTATGTAGCATGCGGCAATAAACCGTACCTGCGCCCTAATTGTTTGCCTTGAGTTTATTTCGGCTGATTCTTAACTTTCGACTCAAACACGCTTCCGTGGAAGGTCACAATGATGTACAGCATGATGGAGCACGAACTTAAGACCCAGGCGGGTCAACAAACTCCTCACCCGAACGGCCAAATCATGTCGCAACACGGCGGCTCCGGAAACGTGCCACAGGCGGCTCCGAAAAGCGTGTGCCCTCCCGGAGCAGACCCCATGGACAAAGTGAAGCGGCCCATGAACGCGTTTATGGTGTGGTCCCGAGCGCAGAGGCGCAAGATGGCCCAGGAGAACCCAAAGATGCACAACTCGGAAATCAGCAAGCGCCTGGGCGCCGAGTGGAAACTGCTGACCGACGCTGAGAAGCGGCCGTTCATCGATGAGGCCAAGCGGCTGCGCGCTGCGCACATGAAGGAGTACCCCGACTACAAGTACAAGCCTCGGCGCAAGAGCAAGCCACCGGTGAAGAAGGACAACTCTGCGGCTAAGTATCCTCCGCTCCCCGGCGGTAGCCTGTTGGCCGCGGCGCATGCGCAGAGTGGGAGTCCGCGCGTGGATACCTACGGCTGGGCTCCGGCTGGAAGCTACGCGGCGGTGCAGGGTGACGCTCTCGCTTACCAACAGCAACTGCACCGATACGAACTTCCACTCCAGTACGCAGCGCCCATGTCGCAGACCTACATGAATGGCGCCAACTCTTACAGGTCCGGTATTCATCTTCTGCGTTAAAATAAAGGCGCAGAATCCAATGTCTATTAAACATATTTTGCAAGACTGTAATGCTATTACTCCTTTTGAGAAACTTTTTATTCTGTTGATACTTTTGAAAAGGTTTTTAAGCAAGTAAATCCAGATTTAGTTTTAAGGTTTTTAGAAAAAAAAAAAAAATTAATCTTAAACATCTTAATTAGTTTTATCTCTGTATGATTAAACCTGGCTTTCGCCATGAATATAGCCATAGAAGCTGCCATGGCGTTAAACAAACACAAAATAAAGGTGTGATCAAGTTTGTAGGCTGCCAAATGATGGCATGCATTAGTTACATAAAGTACTGGTTTACTTGTTTTTTCTTTTCAAGTTAACCGTGATGTTAACTTGATGACTTGAATTGTTTTAACATCTGATAAAATCAGCTTTATCTGTATTGCTTAGTTCAACAAATTAAAGTTTTATTGTAATTGTACCTGTATGTGCCTCAATTATTGCTTGCATTTTACTTCATCACCTGTTGGATAGGATTCCTTCCTCTCTGGTTTGGTTTCTCATTATGTGCTTATGATCTTTCCTCCTCAGCCCAATGTCGTACAGCAGCAGTCCCCAGCAGCCCAGCCCTACTGTAATGTCTATGGTCAAGCCAGAGGCCTTCACTCACTCACCCACTGGAGCAACAAACCACCACCGTGGGGCAGTTCAGGGCGACCTTAGGGACATGATCAGCATGTACATCCCTGGAGGTGATGTAGGGGACCCTACAGCACAGAGGGGTTACCCAAGTGTCCAGCAGCACTATCTGGGCAGTACTGTGCCCCTCACACACATCTGAAGCGGAGAACGAAAAGGACTGGGACTAGCTCAGCTGGATCACTACGTAGACTTGTAGTGCAACAAGTAATCTGTATGGATTCTTGATGGATGTTGTGAGTACCTGTTGCACATAGGAACATTTTCTACCTCTTTGAGTGATCTTGTGCTGTTTTTTTCCCCCTGTAGATTTGTTCAGCCCCTTCCTCCAGCCCCCTTTTTGTGTTTTTGTTTTCTTTTCTTTTTTCCCCTGCCCAGAATTTCACCTTTTAATGCAGCCTGGAGGTTCTTTCCACAAGAACTTTCTAATATAGATGGCTATGACATGTCTGTGTAATTGGCATTTTGTGGCTGTTTACAACTTTTGAAAATTCAGGATTTTATTGTAGGACATTCCCTTTGTACATATGATCCAAATTTTGAAATCTGACTGTGTGCCTTTGTGCTGTGCTTCATAAACGGGGATTGGGGATATTCATGCAGTAAAAGGCAATCATGATCAAAAACCAAAATGGGGCATAGAATAGGGGACATAGGCACACCGAAATCATGTCCACTCGTGATTGCTACAGTCAGTGCTGTGCAAATCATGTGACCTATGAAGCAAGTGTAAGCCAGTTTTGTAATCTGTGCCTACTTTTTTTCCCTTAAAAAATTTTTTTTTTTTAATTTTTATTTTAAAAACAAAAGTAGTGATATATTTTAAGTGTCGGGTGAAGTACCACTAATTGAATTTAACAGCTTTAGAAGGAGTATCAGGCTTCATGATTATTATGACTATGATAACAATTATGGCAATAATTGTTTAGCTTACTTTTGAAGTACATGAAACACCATTCACAATGGCCATGGTCTTGTCATGACGAATTCTTTGACGATTAAGAATAACTTACTTCTCCACACCATCCTTTTAACAGATAACTAATATGCATTAGTTGCACAAATGAACTATCAGTCACCATGGGAAGTAGTCTACACAAAGAAATCCCACACTTCAGCAATAACATGTCCAATGCGTTTACTTTTTAGTACGAAACTAGCACTATGACATTCCCCTTTAATTGCTGTGTTTTTTTTTTTTTTTTTTTTTTTTTAAACCAATCTGAATGCACTGTTCTGTACCCTCCTATCAGTACCAGGTATTGCCTTAGACCAAGACTGTCGATATAGTCTGTTGGAATCCATGTGGAGTGGCTTGGTTGTGAAAATTGGAAAAGGAGGGTGTATCTTTTAAAATAACTTGTACATCCTTTGGGTGCATGAGGAGCCTGCTTATTGCTTGTATAATGCCAGATTTGCATAATTCAAATGGCAATAGTAGTATGCAGGTGCTGCCAAGTGCAGCAAAGTCGGAAGCGTGTTGCTTTTTTGGGGTTATTTGATGGTCTAACTCGGTTAGTCTAGCATTTTCCGTTTGTCGAACAAGTTTTAGTGTAGGAATCTAGTGGTCACTAATGAGTTAAGAACTTTAATGTAATTTATATTAAAGTAATGAAATGAGTGAATGTTTACATTTGCCTTCCAGGTGAGTGTGCAACTTGCCGTTTCAATGTAATTTTTAAAAGTCCTTTTAATACTTTCTGTAAATAGTCTTTTGTACAGTTTTTATGGCCCTTATAAGGGTCTTTTGCATAAACAAAAAAAAAAAGTTAAAAAAATAAATTCAAAAAAAAAAAAAAAAAAGTTGTCTTTGGTCTGAATCTTGTTTTGGTCTTCATGGTATAGATGAGAATTAATATCTATTAATCTTATTCACTTTTAATCTTGTTCACACAGTTCTACACACAAATTTGGCTGATTTTTATTATTTTTTATTCTTGAAATACATACTTTAACACTAATAAATTTAGCAAGGAAGAGACTGTACATGGGATTTTAAACAAGATTATACAAAATATTATACAACTTGTAAAAAGGTTAAGAATGATTGGTGAATAATTTAACATTTAAGGTTTATTTTATTTAGTTAGTTATTTTTTAAATGCACTCTCATCAATCACACAAAAGCCAAAACGACAATGGTATCCAAATGTGTTATTAAATTATTTAAAAAGTGTGTATGTGTTAAGTTGGTAAGTAGCCTGGGGGTTCTTCAAGACAGATGGGTATGACATCTGTAACTGGCATTTTGTGCTTGCTTACAACATTTTAAGATTGATTGCTGTAGGACATTCTCTTTGGACATGTCAAATACATCTGTACACATTTTGATCCAAACCTCACACTCTGACTTTGTGCCTGTGTGCTGAGATTCCCTGATTTTTCTATTTAGCTATTTATTTATTAATTGTTTTAACTAAGAGCAGTAGAGACCAATGAGTCTAACTACTTTTTTTTTTATTATTATTATTAATTTATTTATTTTTAAATGTGATTCTTAGATTTTAATTTGATATAACATGCGGATCTTGTCATTTTGTTTATTACTTTTGGCACAAGATTAACTCCGTAAGTGTGCCATATTGAACCACAGGAGAAAAGATAAGAGGAGGACTCTCTGAGCCACTTGCAGGGAAAGTTCGGGGGACTCATCCGTCACAAGGCAGAGGGCTCGAATAATTTAGGGCCAATCGATTTAAATCTCTCCCCTTTCTTCTTTTGAAAACTCTCCTGTCCTCCCCCTCAGCGTTCTCCCATCCTTCTCCGGAGTGAAAGCGGCTCTTGGGTCCGGCTCGTAATTGGCCGTGTCTGAGGCAGATTGGCCGCCGCTTTTCAGCTCGCAGGTGTGCATAGTAAAGGAGCCCAATCCTGAGCGCCTCCCCTGCATCGCTTTGTTCCCTTTTTAGCGCTCCCCGCCGCGCAGAAAATTAGTGTTGCCGTCCTCTCCCCCCTCTTCTCCGCGGACTTTAACCCTTTCACCAAGCTCTACTATTCTCATGGAAATACAAGAGTCCGCTTGGGCTAATCGGAGGCCCACGGGAGGGGTGCAGGGCGCGCAGGAATCATGGGATATACAACCCCATTTCGCTTTAACATCAAACCTTGGTTTATCCTGCATAACCTAGCTCAGGGTTGTCTAACATTAAAGCAACTCCAGGTTATAGGTGAGTTCATCCAGGTGTGTCTGAGCAACGAACTGAGCAAGGAACTGAGCAAACCTTATTCTCGGCTTTATTTTATTTTATTTTTTTTCCCCCACAGAGTGCGCCCTACATCTGTATTCGCGACTGTACGGCAAAGCAAACAGATCTGACAATCTCCGGTCCTTTTCATTTGGCAAACCAATAATCTGACGTAAGCACATAAGCAGAAATCATATAGCAGCTGGAAGTTGGCCAGGCATGTGCGTAATGTTGGTGGGACTTAAAGCGGGAAGCAGGATTTTCTCGTATAAAGTGTGCGGTTTCTTAGCAACAAGCAGCCAGGCTTCAACAAGTGGTTACCATGGTTTCCGCAGGCCGGTAAGCAAGTGCGCGGGGAGATTACGACAATTAGCGGAAGCTGCGAAACAGAGGGGTTAGTTAACTAGATGGGGTTCACGAATTGTCCAAGAACCGTTTGACTGCGGTTTTAATATTACCATAAAGAGTTCCGGTTTATTTTCAACCGATCACGTGCACATAATTGTTAGTGTCGTATACAGGGAAACAAACATTAAAGGTTACCACGGAGACGGGCGGGTGTTTACCTGCATTCCAAGGGAAGACTACAGGCCGCGCCTATTCCGCACGCACGATACACACACAGGGAAGAGAAAGTGAGGAGTGTGTGCTGTTCAGCTAGTCTAATTTGTTCAATCGAGGGACTACAGACAGGAAAATATATCCTAAATCGTTCCAAAGAAAAATCACTGGAATGGTCAAAAGGACAGGTCTTGCCTTGCACTGATTCAGGCTCTGAGTGTTAATTTCCCTGCTGCAACGCCTACTAAACCTAGTACTTAACAAATGAACTGCATTAAGTATTCCCAGGCCTTGATTTGTGGAGGGATCCAAAAGAATGCTGTCCTCCAGGGGAGGGGAAAAAGATCAAACTTGACACCCATCCATCCCCCATGAACTAATGAACGAATACCTCTATCACATATGCATTTTTAATACAAGATGGAGCACAATTAACACCATGTCCAAGAACTATGGGCTCTTTGAAAAGAAAAGAAATAGAAAACCTTATTGAATGGTCTATGGGTTTCACTGGGTAGCCAGTTTTTCTTGCTCTTGCTCTTGGTCTTCTAGTGGGTCTCACATAATTTTAATTCCCCATCCCCCTGGATTTTTACCCCCCCAGATTCAACCCCTGAGTATTTCTGACCAGGGTAATTACCAATCTGTGTCTATTCTCCACCAAGTATAATGAATAAAACTTGATACATAGAGTCATTATAAAATATTTAAATGTCTAAAATAACTACAGTTTAGGTCATAAAGTACTAAGGACTGAGTTTTGAGGAGCAAACAAATTGGTTTTATTGAGAAAACACACACACACAGAGAGAGAGAGAAAACTGCTCGATCACTGACTTGCACAATGCGTTGACAGACCTGCCCCAAATGTTGTTTGCACGCAGGTGAGTGAGTGGGCGTACTTTTTTTTTTCTCCCCCTTGTCTTTCTAATAGAACTGTTCCAGTTGGTTGAAATGCCACCAACGCTGTACACATGTATGTTTGACTCACCCTCACACAACACAGCTGAACATCGCTCTCACGCAATAGCAGTGTAGCTCTGCAAGAGGAGGTGGAAAGATCTGACTGATAACGTCTGTTATGTCTGGCTGATATGGGTGTGTGTGTGTGGATGTCCATCCACCTTATTATCAATAACTGTCAACAATTGGTGTTTAAGCAGCCATTAAAAAAAAAACACCAAAAACAACTAAAAAAGAACCACGTCCAGACTTATTGAGCTGTCCTTAATAAGGAAACTTAAAACTGTTATTTGACAGAGGCATGTCTCCTCACTGTGGGAGGGAAGTTTCTGCCAAATCTCTTCTGCCAAATCTCTCAACAGTTGCTGTCAAGGGTTGCATTTTTTTGTTACTGCCAGATTGGCATGGATGACATGTTGAGCTGGTGAGGTGCAGTAGTTGTTTAGAACATGGTTTGTGATCAGATCAGACACATGGGCTCCTGCAAATCACTGAAACATAGAGACTCAACTTCAAACAAGTGGCACTGAGCCACACACAAACATCAGCTATTCATGTGCCTCACCATTGGCAAGCTGGTGATATGTTACCACTATCAAGATAAGACAGTTCCCCATGTAACAAGTCATTTCTGTCAAAGTTGCTGTGAAACCAAAGTATTTGGTCTATAATATACACGATGTGTAGGTACAACTTCTTGAAATATAAATACATCCAAAATTCTACTTTGGTTGAATCATTAGAAGTAAAATAAATAAATAAAAACTGAGACGTTTACAACTGAGCAGTTCCATTCAACCAAGAAGGAAAAACTTTCAAGAACATCACAAATAAAGATGCATAAATATAATCTTGAGATTTTTACACAAAAGCAAAACCATAAGAAAACACTGTTCGTGAACCGTATTTCGTTATTTGTGGTGAAGGCTAAGACTGAACAGAGAGATTTATACCTGAAGGTATGAGGTCAGAGCCCACCTTGGTGAGCAGCTGCAGAGGGCATTGACAAAGTATGTGTACATTAGACCAAGGCTAGTGCACCTAATAGTATTTGCTAAGTGTGGAGAGAATGACTGACAACTAACACTAATGAGCCACACCCTGGACTAGACTGGTCCTGCAGCAACGACGTAGAGCGAGGGGAGAGAGAGAGAGAAAGACACACACACACACACACACACACACACACACACACACACACACACACACACACAAAATTCCACAAATCTAAAATGACAAAACTGTTCACTGACTTTAATTCATAATACCTCACACCTTAGATCTCTTTTATATGGTATGGATTATATATGTGCGTGTTAATGTTTCTCATTTCTTGTTCAGGAAAACAAGAGTTTCACTTTAGAACCTAAAAAATCCGTGACAAACCGGTCTGGCACACGAACGTCTAGCCGTTATCGTCACTAAACAAAGGCAGGGCAGTGGTGTGTTCCACTGATTAAAAGATATGGACATAGAAAATGCACTCTCAGGTGGGGGGAGATAAGCATTTGGCCCACACACTGAAGAGATCTGAACAGCTGTGCTTTAAAAAAAAAAAAAAAAAAGAAAAAAAAAAGAGAGAAAGAAAAGCCGACAGACCATTCACTGGACTACTGGAGAAGCCACCTCAAGAGCAGACCTCCCAAGAACACAAAGGTGATAAGACCAAGTTTATCTCAACACACATTTCACTATCGCACACCTCTCCGTTTCATCATTCTATTTTATCCTTAATTTACAGAAGTGAACAGATCACACTTCCTGTGACTTACTTTAATGCCCTTTTTGTCAGGTTTGATCTTGGTTGGATTATACGTATTGGCAGAACTATTCCTATTTGTTTTTCAGCATGGGAAAGTCTGTGATGCAGATGAATTCGAATTGCTTGAATTGCTGTATTGGTTTAACCAAAGTAACCCCTGGGGGGAGATGCCCTGAAAATGTGATACCATTCCATTTAGAAAATAAACATTTGCATCACTGAAGCACTGAGTGACACAGGTGAAAGCTGCGAATGGGAAGTGAGAGAGAGAGAGAGTTTAATGTTGGTTTGAAGTGGCATCACAGAAGCTATTGTTTAAATCGGGGGTAGAGTTTAGGAGTGTGTGCAGTAAACCAGCAGGCAATCTGCTGCCCTCTACAGTCTAAATGAATCAATAACCACACAGTGCTCTTTGTTAGAAAGCACCAAGCTAAAGGATACACTGGCTTTGGGTTAATTACACTTTAATTCAGAAGATGAATTCATAGTGTATGTTGGTGGACCCACTGACTTGGGAAAAAGAAAGACAACATGATCTATGGACTGCTTATAGAATTCATTGTATCCAGTAGTTTAAGTAAATTAACTGAAAAGCTTAAACTACTAAGGAAGCGAATCAAAACATTTTAACGGACAAACTGACAGAATTTCAATGTAACAAAAATTCAGTTCAAGAATTCTAATTTCCGATTACCAATTAATTGGATTACCAACCAATCAATCTGTCCAACTCATCACTTTGTTCATCCTTCAGTACAGCAATACAGTCATGTTACAAGGACAAAGTGCAAAGGGCATTACTCGTGTATCCATTGACATTTTGCAAAACTTCACTTCCTATTTGGTCATGACTAATTATTACTAAACTGAAGAACTCTGTTCCCTCGTGCAATAATCTTAAACATATCAGAACTGTACCAAAATAAAGCAAACATTTCTGTATGCACAATTTAGATAGTTTGGAACAAAACATTGTGGTAACACTCACATAATGGGTAAAACCATTACATTAACACCATCTTCAATAACATTTCACACAAACGGAAACTAGAGAGGAAATTCAACAGTTAGATTTTTGCTGGCCTTTGTTTTCATTTGTGATGCTTCACCTAAGCAGCTCCTAGAATAAATCAGTACATTTATAACGGTTAAGGAATATAAACAATGAACGCCGGCAAACAGTAAAAGGAATTCCCATGGTGCACCGGTTTCTAAAAATATGAATCAAATTTCTCCTTTCCCTGAGCTAAGGAAATTATGAGGAAGTAAGGACAATTGGACAGAATAGGCATTGCAACCTATGATCTTATACAGTCAGTGGAAATATCATCAATCATAAAAGATAAGGGGTCCTTCTGAAAGTTTCTTTTTGGTCCTAGAGTTTAGACCACAACAGTGCTTTATAGTGCTTTAGGCGTAATAAAAGATACCCTTCTGAATAAAACACTGTAGGCATACTGTACCTCTGTGTTTATAACTCTCCCCTGACTACTTGTTTAAAGTGTGTATGTACCGACACTGTGAAACCTGCTGCTTTAAACAACTGATCTCAAAAGAGATCAACATCCAAAACCACTTTCATTCCAAATTTACAAACAGATTTGCTCAAAGCAGCAAGTTAACTGAAGTGGACATAGAGCACTAGGAGCCTCAGCTCCTCACCGTTTTGTGGCAGGTTTACTCAGCCTTCTTCTTAATTGCTGGACTGACATTCCAGTAATACAGAACCTGAGCAGTGAGCAGGCCATTACAGCAGGATGAGATGATGTAAGAAAGAGCCATCAGGGAGTCACCCGTCTCCTACAGAAACATACAGGAAAATACAAGACACATTACAAACTTATGTGCAATAATCTTTTTTTTTTTTTTTTCTGGGTAAATAAGTCTGAAGAACTGTTTTCACTGATAATGATGCAATAGTTTTCAAACCAGAAACTAATCAGGGTGTCTGCAGGTAGCATCAAGGTAAATTTAGTAGTTTTCAAGAGTTTTTTCAAATGTAATTTAATAGCAAATTTGCATTTGTATACCAAATATACATCGACTATTCAAAAAAATGTTATATTTATGTTTATTTGCATATTACATACATATTCTACAGAAGTTAGTTTGTAAAAAAAAAAGTTTTTACAGCACAGTATGCAGTGAGCTACAAGTTTGAACTGGTGAGAGTGTTTACTTTTCTCTAGCCAATTCAGGTACAATTTTCTGAATGCAATACATCCATTTAGATGCACTGTTTATCCATGTCTAGATTTATTTTTACTTATTACAAAAAAAAAAAAAAAAAAAAAAAAAAAAAAAGAATCAAAAATTATTTGCCAAAGCAACAAGACAATTCCATTTTGCCTAAAAACAGACTAGATTAGATATGTGCAGAGTGTGAGGTTAGATGATTTATGTCATAACCAGAATGAAACACGAGCTTTGTAGCAAAGCACGCAATTTGCTTCTGAAAGAAAGTTGGGGTTTGAACACAGGGTCACTGCACAAGTTGAGGGTTAAGGGCTTGCTTAATGCCCCTAACTATGGCAGCTTTGAAATGCTGGAACTCTGTCTTCCTGTAAGCCTACCTGCACTGTAGTGAAGATACGTGCCAGGGAACCAGCAAACAGCAGGAACACAGAAATAGCTGACAGCTGTCCCGTGTGGCCGTTCCTATAGTTGGTACCTGCCTGAATGAGCTATAAACAAACAGAGAGGTGATTTAATGCTTTCAGTGGATGACTTTCCAAATGGACTACATTTAGGCATAATTCAGTTCAAAATGGGACGAGTGGTCACCCACCCTTCCAAAGATTATAGCTGGCATGTTGGAGGCTTGCATGGTGGTGACCACAGACATGGGAGTAAGAGGAGAAAGGAGGGCAACAACCAGGCCAAAATAGATGACCAGAAAGCCCAATCCTGAAAATAACCACACAGAAATGATTCAATTAGAAGTAATTTATCATACTGATATCTTACTGATGCATTATTATTATTGTTGTTGTTATTGTTATTAATAATAATACTAATAATAATAATGTGCAATCTGGTACCTTTAACGGTGCTTCCTTTATAATGCTGGATAAGAAATCCAATAGTCACTGTCTGAAACATGAGGAACAAAACTTCACCCCAAGCACTGTAAAAAAAAAAAGTGCAATTTAAAAACAACAACAACTTAACAAGCACACAAACAACCACATTTAACCACTGAAGAAATATGTTTTAAACAACTTCCCAAATATCACATTAATGTTGTGGCATTATACTCTTCCATTGACTGTATATATATATATATATATATATATATATATAACTGTAGAGTTACAAAGTGTACTATCAAGGTAGGTGTGACAAAGTGAGCAGTAAGTAAACCACTTATATTAGTGCTCCACACACTAAACTGACGGTAGTCACATGGTGTAAAGTGGTCACTGAGTGCATACAAGAGTTTTTGGTTGAAACAGTGTGTCAGTGTTGTGACATTCAGGCCTACCTGAAGGGAAAGCTTTTGGCGATACTGTAGGCCATAGTGCCTGTGATGGCAAGCAGCTCCAGCATCACAGATTTAAAACTCAGTCCTTCTGCACTCTTAGCACCAATCAGTTTCAAGATCTGAGGCAATTTCACTGTGCAGAACAAGAAGGACAACCATAATAAGTGACGTGACACTATAACTAAGACAGGGGTTTTAAAAAAAGGGGGGGGGGGGAGAGAAAGCCAAATGAAAGCAAAGGCTTTTCCTTACCAAGTACAGAGCCAAGGATGATCCCAATGCCTAAACCTTTGCTAATTATTATCTTCAGACAGTCCACTGTGGGAGTTATAAAAAACATTATGAGACACTGTGGTTGTGTATTAAGGGATGAAATCATTTGCATTCGGACTTGCATGTGAAAACAGGGGATTAGGGAGGAAAGCGCGAGCCTTAGGCAACCAATGAAAATGTGCCCTGTGTAAAGCCACGCCTCCAATATGTACAACATACACAACTGGCCAAGTCATCAGATATCTGTAACAGTGGAAACAGCGTTTCTGTATAATAAAGAAAGAGACGCGTTGATACTGTACAAAACGGATCTTACACAATTTGGCTAATTCTTCCTCATGAACTCTAGTAAGGATTAGAAAAGAGATAGATAGCTGACATTAACAGGCTTTACAATTTCATTCAAATTTTATTTGATCAAGTCTAGAATTAAAACTGAGAAAACTCTATCCGACTCTCAACCCGAAGTCAATGACAACTTAAAGCATCCTCCACCCTAATTTGTAAAAATCGTTCATTTAGAAGTGATCCATCTTACCATGTAGAAAATTAAAATTCAGGAAGAACTCGTCGTAACATTTTTCTGGCATTAAATAATTCACCAGAATGTCTTTGAAAGGCTCCATGAATGATGTAGACACAGCTTCATGAGAGGTCGCCATTGTGTCAGATGGGAAATTGTTTGTTTCTTTCTCTCTCTTCCTCGATATAATTCAACTGACGGATCTTCGTTCGTCCTACAGCCTGTGACCTGAAAACCGACCAAAGTCCAGCATCATTAAGAACTTATTATATCACTTATTTAAAGTCATTAAGAGGAAGTGAGCAGGATTTCAGAGCTAGAATACGCGAGTGCCTTTTCTTCTTCTGGTGGATTTCCTGCAGGTTTAGACGCCACTGCGGCGTGTTACTGCCTCTCTGCGGTTCACACTGGTACTACACATACCGTAAACAAGCACGACGTACAATATGCAGTGAAATTTATACTAGTATGATCTCAACAATAATTCACCAATAGACACGAACATAATTATCTACATTCTACATAGCTATACAAGTGGCGTGACAGCATTAACCCTCTACTGCATGAATTATTACATTTACATCAAAAATGTTTTATTGATTAAAAAAAAAAATATATATATATATATATATATATATATATATATATATTATTTAAAGCTTTTTTGAAATAGTTCAAGTAATACAAATATATTTTAGAAATGTGATTTTTTTCAGTGGGGGAGGGGTAGTAAATTGTTGCCATATAACAATGGCAAAAATAATGCTATGGTGGTCAAAAATAACACAGAATATATGAGATTATAATTTACATTACTGCACTTTTCAGACTATAAATTGCAGAGATTTTTTTTTGCCACCTAGTAAGCATGTAGAAGTTATACCTAGAAAGGAATTACAGTTGTAAAAAAAAAAAAAAAAAGTATGTGGATGGATTTACTCACTCAAAATACATACAAAAATTAGACACATATGTTTTGGGTGAAGTATCTTTTTAATTCTTTCTCTTGAAACATAAAATTTAGAAAATAAGGTGCAATTGCAAAATGGCTGAAATTACAACAGTTTTTTTTTTTTTACTTTGAATGTGAAAAAATATACAGAAGCCTAAGGTCTTTTTTTTTTTTTTGCTATGTAGGCCTGTACAACAGTCTGGCAACAATAACATTTTACCATACTCAAAATATATAAACTTGTTTAAATCACAACGAATAAATGTTAACTTATCTCTGATAGAAAATCAGATGTGACATGGCTATGTCTCAATCAGTTCCCTAGCTCCCTGGGTCGTGGAACAGTATATCGTGTACACGAGTTCAGGTGCTGGTAAGGACCCCGACTCACTACACATTGGGACACTGATAACTCAATTTCCCGCGACAGGATTACATACTCACGTTGCAAAATCTGGCAAAAATTAAAAACTTATTATATATTTATAAATATACTTATAAATATTTAAGTTTTATATGCCATATAAATTTGTTGCATTTCCGTCATGGTACTTCAAGCAGGATCGTAGGCTAGCTAGTGGATTTAAACATTTAAAAGTCATTAGACTAAAACAAACCGTATATAGAATTATTTCCATTTATAGAATTATATAGAATATATTGCTAACTTAAGTAATCATTTGTGAGCTACAACAGCGATAACAAGATAATTACATTTGTAGATAAAGTTGGCTGAGAGTTCGTCACCCCCCCCCCCCCCCCCCCTTTTTTTTTTTTTTTTCTCTTTCGAGCTGAGAGGTTTCAGAAAATATGTCATTTCCAGTAAGGGAACATAGTGAGCATCGATGCTCCCTGGTTTTTGCGGTGCATTGTGGGATTTTTTTTAGGTGGCGCAACATTTCAGTGCACTGGAAGGATTCCCTGATCAGTGCCCTGACTACTGAACTACGGAGCTGATTGAGACGCACCCAGTGGTATTGTTTGTTATGTCAAAGGTAAAGCCCCATTTTTCCAGTTACATAGGAAAATCGTAGTTTTGTATTATTGTCTATCAAAAGCTGGAGATAACTGTTGCCATATGGCAACACCATGCAGTAAAGGGTTAAGATAAATTGCACAGTAAGTTATAATTGGGTGTTGGGGTGTTAAATCTTGAAAGCAAACGCAGGGACCTGAGGAAAATAACATTTTAGCGTTTTTGTCACATTATTTTAAAGAACAAATAGAACATGCTTGTGGGTCACACTTCTCTGATCTAGCTTTGTCTGACCAGCTACCAGCTGCTGTACTGTACACTGTTTTAAGAAAATAACAGTAGGGCACTTAGAAAATCTGTAACATTTATTGATCAATTTAGTCAAGTAAAAATGAAGCTGGAAAATAACCAGTTGCCAAAGATGGTATACCAGTTTGACCAGTTTGGCCTGTGTTTTTGGCAGCTGGTAGCTCATCAGACCAAGCTGGATTTTTGAGCAGGGTAGCTCACTAACTTTGAATTACACCCTAAACCTTACTTCCCCAACCTGTTTGGCTATTATAACTCCGTCTGCTATCAGCTTGCCAGTTGCTGTATACAATGCAGATGCCTGACTTATTCACTATCTTCCACATTTGGCTTTAATTATTAAACATTTTCTCCCATCAAATTCTACTTTCCATTTTGTTAAACAGTATAGTGTCATACACATGTACATGCTCCCTGTTTAAAGTGGTTTGTGGTTTTAAAAGGCTTATTACCTGTGTAAGAAATCTTGTTTGGCCCAAAAATACAAAAGACTCAGTAATCTCGAAAATGCCTTTGTCAGATTTATTTGCAAAACTCTTCCTACAAAAAAGTTTAAAGGAAGTGTATATATATATATATATATATATATATATATAATGAAAAGAGAAAAGAAAATTATAACTGCAGAAGTATTTACATTCTGTCACCTTTAGGCTTTAACTCATATACATTTTATCAGATGAAATGATGCTAGTAATTAAGTCAGTAAGTCATGTAAGTCAGTAATCAGGTCATCTTATGTAACAAATACATCATATCAGTACATTAGATCATATGTCACTCTGACCGAACATCTTACCACCTCTGGAATAAATGTTTTCAAACTTTTTTTTATAACCATAAATAGATTTGATCTAAAATAACTGCATATACTATTGAGTAAGAAGAATAACAACATACAGTAATATAATGGACTAATATGATTAACATACTTAAGTAACAATTGATTATAATTAGGATTAAAATCCTAGTGTGACATAATAACATCTAATTAAATCAGCACTATAAGTGCTGTTCCCCTTCAGATTTTGGGTACGTATAATCAGTTCCTTCCTCCTCATTTTGCTATTGTCTTTCACTTCAACTCAACTGGTAAGAGACAGGCTGATACAGCTGTCCAACATATATTTAGTAAACTTCTATCTCCACCTTGCACCCCTGTATGTTATTCACAAATGCAATCTCCTTTCCCCACTATCTGCTTATTTAAACAGTCCATCGTGACCTAAAATATAAGTCAACATTTTGACCAAAAAAAAAAACATTAGTGGACAGTATTCTTGAAGTATAATAAAACAAGCTGTTTTCCTATAGGTCTATAATCCTCATGCGATTTTAGGGACACAGAAATAGTGGTATATGCAGTTGAAGTTCTCTTGAACTTGCGTCAGGTCTTGTTTTTCATCAAATACAGACATTTATGATGTACAGATTTGTAGCACAGTTTTCCCATCCAGACAAGCAAAAACAGGGAAAAGTACTTCTCTAAAAGTCTGTGTGAAAGTATAGATATGGAACCTGCTTTCAGCATTATAGAAGGACACTTGTCCTTCCTCATAGTCCACGTAAACCCCAACCACCTGAAGTGGAACAGAATTTGGTAGCTTGGTACGGGGATCAGTGCATGCCTGGAGATTCTCAGGCCTGTTACAAATAGTCCAGTACCCTGTTCCTGGAGCAATGTGGAAGCGGCCTTTTCTTTGAACAGATGCAGCCGCTATCCCTAACCTCCATTTTCCTTTTGCTGATACCTTCACCTTCCAGTAGTGTCTCCCAGTGGAGAATCCATTGATCCCTAGGATGAACGGCTGCTTGTCAAACTGTTGAGGGTCGTCCCACTGCTGCCGAGGGGCCTCATGCAATTCATACACTTTCAGTTTGTCTTCTGACACGTACAGCCAGGGGCTGCGTGAACTGGAATCTAGACGCACATCAACTGGCACAACACAACAGATTTCATTAATATATTACCAACTGATTAATATGGTATATTCATGTTTGTTTGTTTGTTTAATTGTTACCTGAGGCACTCTGAATCCACTGCCAAACTTTAAGGAAAATAGGATTATTATTCAAACATGCCACGATCCTTGTTTGCAGCAATTTTTATATTATTATTATTATTATTATTATTATTATTATTATTATTATTATTATTATTATTATTGTTTCCTACCTGAATTAGGAATATATTTCTGGCTGCCTAAAACACAAATGTAAAGAAATGTCAAGAGAGTGTCCATCAGACTCACTGTCCACTATTCAGAAAGGATAAGAGCTCTTACTTGTCTTCCATGTTCTCTGCTTAGATGGCAACCATATTTCTGAAACATCCTCCTGAAAGAAAAAACAAATTTAGCCTTTAAAAAAATATATATGTAATTCTTCAACTGTCACAATCACATTTGGTAATCAATTTTTAAAGGATGGAACAAAACATGATGGGGATGTTATAAGTAAGATATGATAATAAAATAATCCGTGATGGATCCAAAGATGACTTTTTTCCAATAACAGCATGTCCTGAAGTGTTTTATAGCACAGCAATTTGTCAGTGATTACATTTCTTATGGGAAACATTGTCTATAATCATAAGGAAAAAATGTCATACATTTTTCTTCTTATAGTTACTTGTCCATAAGACAAGCTGCTTCCTAGCATATCACTTATGCCACAGGAGCTTCCCTGTCTTGATGGGAGCAAATTGCAGATTGTCATGTTACTGAGAAACTGGAAAGTCTCTGCTGTGGTGGAAAACCTACTGACCATTACAATGTGCTAAAACCTGACTTTTTTATGTTAAATTTTTTTGTTTTAATCTGTTTATTAGGCTTAGTTTATATGGAGTGCCCTATTACACGTCCCTATGAATGCACTGTTACTATAGAAAAAGTAGTGTTTTAGAATGAGTGCATTAACATATTATTGATATATTATAATAATATATATCATTATATTATTGATATATTAATATACAGCTGTAACTACTGTCAGTTGCTTTTAAATTATATGCCATATCATCTCACCTCGGAGTCATGTGAGAGAAGAGACCACACCACAAACTCCAGAAAGGGAAGAACTTCATCTAGTTTTCTAACCCGTTTGTTGTGTTTAGTAAGAATCTGTTTTATGTCTCCATCTGTCAGACCCAAATTCTGTACACACACACACACACACACACACACACACACACACACACACACACAAAATTCAGTTACTTCATGTCACATTCAGGCTTTTTTTTTCTCCAGTTAGTGTTTATTTCTAACCTCTGTGACAGTCTGTAACTCATGTGCCCACTTCATGACCCTCTCACTGTCTTTTGAGATATCACACGCATCATTATTCTTCATTTGTGTAACATCTGCTTTCATGGACGCTTTCTTCGTCACTCCTCTTGACATGTTGAGCCTGTCCAATTCTTTGGCCCATGACATAATGAGACTCTTGCTGTTCTCCACATCGACTGGCACAGAGTCTTCTCCTGAAATGTTCTTGTGCTTTCCCAGTGTACTTTTATTTCTGCCCTGCAGGCCATAAAGGGTACATGTTGTTGTAATTCCCTGCGCTTACGTTTTTCACTGTGAAACTATTTATAAAGTCTATACAATATACCCTAATAATAAATAAATTGCCTTGTACCTTGATGATATCCTCTAGCTCCTTGGAAATGTCTGTAAGCAACTTTAAACATTCCTCCAAGCTTTGAATTCGCACCAGGTCAGGCTACAACAGATAGAAAGATTTCCATTTAAAAAGGGTTCATTATGACAGTGTACTACAGCAGCATAGAACACCGTGTTATAGGAGAAACTGTTAATATTAATTGTGTACACTTTTGGAAAAAGGGTTCAATCTCAAGCCCCTGAGGGTTCTATGGTTTGTCTCTCTGAAGAAACAGATTTGTACTTTTATCACAGATGGTCCATAACACGATCATAACCAGAATAAAGAAGTTACTGAAGATATATTAATGAATAAATACATTTTTCAAGTAAAACCACAGAAATTTAAACAACCTGGGAAAACCTGTATCCTATCCTAAGGGACTCGGGGCAAGAGGACGGGGTGCCAACCCATCGGGCAACACACACTATGGGCAAATTGGAAATGCCAATCAGCCTACAACACATGTCTTTGGACTGGGGGAGGAAACCAGAGTACCTGGAGGAAACCCCCGAGGCACAAGGAGAACATGCAAACAGGCAGGCGGGAATTGAACTCCCAACCCTGGAGGTGTGAAGCAAACATGCTAACCACTATCTTTATTATGTGAATGTTTATGGAAATTGTATGGACACGCCTTGGTTCATAGAGGAATAGTCCAGTCATAATTTAAGCCATTAACCTTTGTCATGATAAAAAAAAAAAAAACCTAGTCAGTGCATTCCATTGCAAATTAAATAAGATTTTATAAAGACCAAGCACTCAGGTATGTTCATAGATGTAACTAAAAATAGGTTCAGAAATCAAAATCACCTTATTGTTACTGAGCGTAGGCTTATTCCAGGGTGCAGAATGCACAGCTGTTGCCTTCTCTGGGAATTCCTGTGTACATTTTGATGGCAGGCTTTGCCAATCGACGGGAAACATTGTCTGAGGGAAAGAGGCATTTTTAACTTCACTGACTTCCTTAATGTGTGAATTAATAGTATATTATAAGAGAATAAATAGACTTTGCAAAGCTCAAGTCTCATGCTACAGAAATCTAATTTATAAAGCGAACATGTGATTTTAAGTCCGGTATAGACATTACACAAGATAATACATGTTGTTAATTTAGGTGGATTTTATGCTGTAACATATTCTTTGTGAACCCTACCTGAGAGACTGGAGATGAGTTTATATCCATAGAGTCTGTCCCTGATTTCTTCTGGGGAAAAGAATATCCTTTCCAAGATTGATTCCAAACAAGACAAAATAATCAACAGAATCGTGCTATATTGTGTTTTGTTGATCAGAATTTATCATACCATTGTTTCCTCTGTTGACGATGAAAATGAAGTGTTCCCTGAAGCAGTGAACTAAGTTGCCAGTAAAGGGACAATAAATTTTTATGGGACTACTGACACGGGTGCAAAGGTTACAAAAACAGCATGACTGTACATTGCTACCAAGGTACAGTTGATCTTGTGTTTGTTTAGATTTTGTCCATGAGAGTATTAAAAAAGCCTGTCATTTCACAAATGTAACCGAATATCTAATGTTTAGGCTAAATAATCCATACTTTAGCTCTTAATCATTCTATTCATTTAAGGATCTAATTAGAAAGACTTTTAGGCACTCAATGTGGGGGAAAAAATAATTCTGAGATAGATAGATAGATAGATAGATAGATAGATAGATAGATAGATAGATAGATAGATAGATAGATAGATAGATAGATAGATAGAAGTGCTAATGACAAGGAAATGCTTAAGGTGTTATACTATATAAAATCTGTAACTTTGTTTTGCAGAAAAAACAACAAATAAAAGCATTTTCCAGCAGATTCTTTAGCTCATCATATACCCCATGTATACAGTCAATTTGTATGTATAGGCCTACTACTTTAGCACATATGTTGATTTTCACAGTTTGTCAATACCTGGGCTACAAAAAGCAATAATCGTATATTCAAAGTGGTATAAGGTGAACTCTCTAATAAACATAGGTATAATCTAGATCAGTGGTCACCAACCCTGTTCCTGGAGATCTACCTTTCTTAAGACTTCAGCTCCAACCATAATAAGGAAGTTGGGAAATAACTTACCATTTGGCAAAGATGGTCTACCAGCTTTGGCAGCTGGTAGATTGGTACTGGGGATTTTGAGTCCCTGCTCCCTATTTCCATATCTTGACCACTAGCTTGACAATTGCACTATAACTTGCAGATGCCTGTCTTATTTATTATCTGTTATAATTGCTGTTTAAGAAAAAAAATTCCTCTGATTGTCACGTGAAGAGGATGAGATGGATGCAAATGCAGGTATGACAGTATACTGGCTGACAAGTCCAAAGGGTTAAGCATAAATCAAAGTCACAAAAACAGGAAAGTGTCAAACGATCAGGCAAACAGAACAAAATAGGCAAGGCAGATAATCACGGTCAGGGGAGAATATCAACTCAAGAACCAGAATAACAGACACTGAATAAGGTTTGGTAACAACAGAGACAATAGCAACTGAGCTGTGTGTGTGTGTGTGTGTGTGTGTGTGTGTGTGTGTGTGTTTGTGTTTGGGAAGTGTAGTTGTCGTCAGCCATGTTTGTAGTTCGTGATGCATTCTGGGAAATGGAGTTGCTGGTTTGTGAAGATATGACACTGATCAAGCTTTTATTTTCTTATATATTAGTGGGAATAGAAAAGAATCGCCCCCCTTTAAAATAATCACATTTTGTTCCTGAAATGAAGACAGACACAGTTTTTGTTTTATCCAGCTGTATTTACTCAGTGCAACTTATAACATCCAAGTGAAAGATATAACACCAACATGTCAGAATTTTTTTTTTTTTTTAATTAAAAAACAGAATCACTGAGTTGGAAAAAGGATCACCTCCTTGCTTTAATTTGCCTTAATTTTTTTAACTACAGCCTTTAGTCTGTTGGGATATGTCTCTACCAACTTTACATATTTGCCCACTCTTCTTTGCAGAACTGCTCAACTTCAGTTAAGTTTGATGGTGACCGTTTGTGGACTGCAGTCTTCAAGTCATTCCACAGATTTTCAATGGGGTTTAAGTCTGGGCTCTGACTAGGCCATGCAAGGACATTCACCTTTTTCTCCTTCAACCACTGTGTGGTCAGTTTTGCTGTGTGCTTTGGGTCATTGTCATGTTGGAAGGTAAACCTTGTTCCCATTGACAACTTTCTGGCAGAGGGCAGCAGATTTTCCTCAAGAATCTGGCGGTATTTTGCCCCATCCATTTTCCTTCTATCCTGACAAATGCTCCAGTCCCTGCTGCAGAGAAATACCCCCATAACAGGATATTACCACCATGCTTTACTGTAGGAATGGTGTTATTTGGATGGTAAGCTGCATTGGATTTCCGCCAGACATATCGTTTGGTGTTGAGGCCAAATAATTCATCTGACCATAACTCCTTTTTCCATGTGGCCTCAGAATCTTCAAGGTGCGTTTTGGCAAAGCTCAGTCGTTGGTGGCTTTTTTCTTGCAACCCTCCCATACAAGCCACATTTGTGGAGAATTTGTGATATTGTTGTCACATGCACACAATGACCACTCTTTGTCATAAATTCCTGCAACTGCTTCAGAGTTGTTGTAGGCCTCTTGGTAGCCTCTCTGACCAGTTTCCACCTGGCTCTTTCATCCAGTTTGGAGCGACGTCCTGATCCAGGGAGGGTCTGTGTTGTACCATATACCTTCCACTTCTTAATAATCCACTTCACTGTGTTTCTAGGCATTGATAAAGCCTTTGAAAAATTTTTTTATCCATCTCCTGACTTGTGCCTGTCCACAACTTTATCCCGGAGATCTTTTGACAGTGCCTTGCCACCCATAGTTGATTGTTTGCTTCAGTTGCACTACAAAATGCTCCTGGAAAGCTCTTTTCATGCTGAGCTAATCAAAATGACCACAGCTGATCACAGTTTAAAGTCAAATGGCTTTGTGTGCCATTGAGAAGGTGATTAGCTACACCTTATTGAGTTTACAAGTCATTTTTAGGAGGGGGGTGATCCTTTTTCCAACTCAGTGATTCTGTTTTTTCATTTTTCATATTTTTATTTTATTTATTTATTATTTTTTTAATTTTCTGACATGTTGGTGTTATATCTTTCACTTGGATGTTATAAGTTCCACTGAGTAAATAAGCTGGATAAACCAAAAACTGTGTCCTTCTTCATTTCAGGCTGAAAAGCAACAAAATGTGATTATTGTAAAGGATGGTGATTCTTTTCTATACCCACTGTGTATATATATATTAATTTTATTCACATAGAGTGCCCTCCACTAATATTGGCACCCTTGGTAAATATGAGCAAAGAAGGCTGTGAAAATTTGTCTTTATTGTTTAACCTTTTGATCTTTCGTTAAAAAAATCACAAAAATATTCTGCTCTCATGGATATCAAACAATTGCAAACAAAACACAGGTTTATCAAAAAAAAATCTTTGTTAAATATAGGTGTGCAACAAGATAACAGCTCTGAGTCTTTTCCTATAATACCTGATGAGGTCAGAGAATACATGGAAAGGGATCCAAGATCATTCCTCCATACAGAATCTCTTCCAGAAACTTCAAATTTCAAATAACATATCATTTCCTCTTTTAATGATGAAAAGTAAATGTTCCCAGTAGCAGCAAAATTAGGTATGTGCCAGTAAAGGAAAGGGAAAATCACAATTTTATGGGACTACTGACACTTGTCTCAAGGTCTCAAAGACAGAATGATTATACAGCTGCTATAAAGTTCTAATTGGCCTTGTGTTTGTTTGGATTTTGTCCAAGAGAGTAATATTGAGCTAAAAGATGCCTATATCATTTCACAAAATGTAACTGATACATATTATTTAAAACCAGTTCCTTTAGGCCAATTCACCCTAAACACGTCACATTAAGCGATGTGTGTAGTGTCATACATTGCATGTAGCAGCACACAATGCGTCAAAACCACGTTCAGTTCCATTTAAAAAAGATTTCAGTCCACACTGGTTACATCACAGATGCTTTAGTGAAGCATTAATTCCACAATGCTCTTGATTTCCATCCCAGTCTTTTTTTTTCACTTGAGTGCATGAAACTAAAACAAACAAACAAACAAAAAAAAGTAAACTAGTAAACAAAAAATACTAAACTCTATAGAAACCCATTGAAATCACAAACCCACAAAATCACAATCTAAAGAGATGTCATGTTTGTTGCAGAGCAAATTATGGATACAGTAGGCACAGGCTCACCAAAACTGGACAGGTGAAGACTAGAAAAACGTAGGCTGGTCTGATTAATCTCGATTTCTGCACACAGATGGTAGGGTCAGAATTTGCTTTGTGTCAACAGTCCAGACTGGTGGAGGTGGTGTAATGGTGTGGGGAATGTTTTCTTGGCACACTTTGGGCCCATTAATACCAATAAATCATCACGTGAGTGCCTCAGCCTATTTGAGTATTGTTACTGACCATGTGCTTCCCTTCATGGCCACAATTTGCCCATCTTCTAATGGCTACTTCCAGCATGATGATGCACCATGTCACAAAGCAAAAGTCATCTCAGACTGGTTTCATGAACATGACAATGAGTTCAGTGTTCTTCAGTGGCCTTCCCAGTCACCAGATCTGAATCCAGTAGAACACCTTTGGGATGTTGTAAAATGGGAGACTCGCAACATGAAAGTGCTCCTGAAAAATCTGCAGGAACTGTGTGATGCAATCATGTCAACATGGACCAGAGAAATCTGAGAACAGCTCATCCTGCGTGAAAAGCTCCACTGAAGCCCCCAACACAGAGCTGATAGACACTTAGAGATGCCATGCTTCTCTTGGGTTCTATAGGAGTTTCAAGTACGTGGTATTTCAATGTATAAAGTTTCTTCTTCAGCTTGCAGATTAACTGCTTTTTGGCACGGAATGGCAGAAATCTCTAATGTTCACCTGATTTTAGAAAAGTCTTTTGATACTCATACTTATGTATGGCTGAAAATAAAATAAAAAATAGGGCAGACCAAGATTTTAATTCAAAAGTCAGGACCTTTCGGCTCTCTTGGTACAGTAAAGTTGATTAGCTGTGTTTTTAAACATTAGTCTTAGATTATGTTAAGTGTCCGCCGTACAAGTCAGACACACTAAACTGACAACAGAACAACAGCTCTTGCCTCATCGACCATGACAGAAGATGGCGCCATTTCTCTACAGTGCAATAACGCAGTGTAATCGCTATATTGTCCCAAACATGTTTCCGTAGGGGTAATAACAGAACAGCGTGCTAGTTGGTTCGTATCCGTTACCATATTAATTATTTAAACTAGGTGGTTTAACCTGACACGGAGATGGCTGCGGAGTGCAGGATTAGGAAGAGCGAGTGTGCCGAAGTTAGTGAGGTTATTTTGGGTGAACCTTACTGCGTGTCCGTGCTGAAACATGGCTACTGCCTGAGCCAGACTGATGGCTCTTTTCGGGCAGACGGCAGCATCACCTTACTGACCGGACCAACAACTATATTGGTGGACACGGGAGGGCCATGGGACAGAGACTTCCTACTCTCTAAACTGAAAGAAAAGGGATTGTCACCTGCCGATGTGAGTTTGGTGGTCGGTACACACGGACACTCGGACCACGTGGGCAATTTAAACCTGTTTCCAAGAGCAACAGTAGTCGTGGGGTGTGACGTAAGCAAGGGGGATAGATACCTGCCGAATATGCTTGCGGAGGGGTCACCCTACCCCATCGACCAATATGTAAGACCAGACACACACACACACACACACACACACACACACCCCTATATAGTGAAGTAAAGTGTTTTTTTTTAGTAGTAATATAATATGTATGTATGTATGTGTGTGTATACACACACACAAACACACACATATATAATTTATACTTGCTTTAAATATATATATATATATATATATATATATATATATATATATATATATATATATATATATAAAATATCAATATTGCATTGAAAAATCTATGAGTGAGAACTGGGATTAATTTGGTCATGAACACACCACTAAGTCAGTAAAAAGTGAAGTGTGAAGACTTCCTACTGGATTTAATTAAGTTCTGCATCACCCTTAAAGTGGAAGTGCTGGGTGAACAGAAACACAAAGCTTACTGTAGGTTTGGTAGGATGTCCGTTGATGACTAATATTTACAGTCCCTTTTGAAACTATTGGAACGGCAAGGCCGGGAAGGGGGGGGGGGGTATTGGGTTAAGGTCTGGTGATTGACTTGGAGAATCTAAAACCTTCCACTTTTTTCCCCTGATAACGTCCTTTGTTGTGTTGGCAGTGTGTTTTGGATCATTGTCTTGCAGTGATAAACTTCCTCCTAATTAATGTGGATGCATTTCTTTGCAAATTGTCATTCTTTGCAAAAATGTGGTTTCTTTCTTTTTTGGGACATTACAAATTGTTGTATTGATCTTCTTCTCTTGAACTCATTGATCTTCATGTTGGCTTATCCTTTTTAACAACAAATGCAGTTCTCACAGGTGAAACTGAAGACTGAAACCAAGAGTAGATGTTCAGAGCTATTTATTGTTTAAACAGTCAGTCTAACAGGACACACCAGGACACACCTTTCTGTCACTTGTTCCAATATTTTTGCTCACCTACAAATTGGGTGGTCTGATACAAAATGTGCTATGTTCTATGCTGTTTAACACATCTACTTATAAATACCAGGAAATAAAATATTCATATTTATCTTTTGATCTCAAACCCAAATGTCTTCAGCCAGCAGCAAAAAAAAAAAACGAATTGACCTTATCGTTCCAATAGTTTCAGAGGATACTGTATACAGTAGTGGTACTTAGCAAAAGTGTTTTAGGCCAGAATACTTGCTTAGTTTTAGTTTGGTTTTCCATTTATGCTACAAGCATTTAAACAAGACATGTTTCAAATATACACTTTCACTGTCATGTTTGTTTATCATGGAGCTGAGGCAGAAATCTTTGTTATCCATCAGGTGTCTATCATCCCTACGCCTGGCCATACAGGACGTGATGTCAGTGTTCTTGTAAAGGGAACAGTTGTGGGACAAGTTCTCGTGGCTGGGGACTTGTTTGAGTGTTGCGCTGATGAAGACTCATGGAGGGAGCTTAGCGAGAACCCAGAGGTGCAGGATGTGAGTCGGCGGACTGCTTTAAGGACTGCTGATGTCATCATTCCTGGACATGGAGCACCGTTCAGGGTGTTCAGGGAATCAGGAGACTGAGGACCAGAAATCTGTCCAAATCACTAAAGTATAGTTGGGTCGGGGCGCAGACCAAGTCTAATCTTTAATTGGAAAGTCATAGAAATAAAAAAAGCACTTTTATTATCCACATTATTGTGCAATGCCACGATTGTTTATTTTTTGTGTTTTGCAGTGTGCCCCTTGGTAGCTTGGTACCCCTTAAAATGAGAGCGTTTTTTTATGACCAAGGGTCAGTGGTAGAGCAATTTGATGGTGAAGTACTTTAATTTCTGGGGGGTTTTTAACACTGCTTTAAAATTTTAATTTTAAAATGTATGATACTTTGGAAATGAATCACACGCTGATTTACAGTATTGGCAATACAAGACCAGTATATGTAGAACCTGACAACCCTACTTGCTAGACAAATACCAAGTTTGTTAACATGGATACTAATAGGAGATGCACTACACATCACAGTAGTCTGACCAAATCAGTGCCTTAGTCAGCTCCAAAATAAAATAATATTTCTACCATATTTCTGTACAAACAAAAGTAACATGTTTTTAGATATGGAGCCCAAGATACAACACACTGTCCTTGTACGTTCATTTGCGTGTTTTTCTTTAATGATTTGTTTTCTATCGCTATTAAATAAATTTTCTTAGAAAATTATATGGTCATTATAATGAAATGCTGCTAAAAGGACTCCATTTTGACTCACAGAAGCACTGCATCCCAGCTATATAGTAGATTCTAATAGCTTGAATTATTCTGATCTTTCTGGAATGTAACAAACCAAAAACTGAGGTAAATCTAGTAAAATATTATCAGATGGCTATTGTTGTCAACTGTAAATAACGGTTTCTTGATTTGGGAAAGACACTGTTACTTTGAAACATAGTTAGTTTGCTTACTCAGTCACATTAGATCGAAAATAGAAAGGTAACTATTTTTCAAAACAACAATTTCTTTCTCAAATCAAGAAACATGGTTAGCTTGCTTACCCAATCACATTAGATAGTTCGAAAGACAGAAGATAGTTCAGGAGTTGAATTAATTTGTGTTGTACAAAATGCTATTTATTGTTTTTCAGTGTTCTCCAGGGCATAGTGGGTAGGCTATATGATAGCGGTAGGCGTTATGATATAGGTCACACCCACTTCCTGTTTAAATTTGAATATGAAAATATACATGAATTCTTTGCGAACTCAACATATACAGATAATGGCATTGCGTTACACCCTTACTATCTAGCCAACAAAACTGGCCGAGTAATTGATATTATTAGATTGTACAACTGAACAGTCAAGAACAGTGATGACGGGTACAGAGCCCAGGGCAGACAGAAAGAAAAAAATGACATTTTAAGCTATTTGTCACAGGGGGCATAGTCAAAATTTCAATATTAAGATCTTGCACTAGAAATTCCATGATTTTACTTACTAGTGTTTACTTATTGGTGTGATGCTGTTATGGCTTCTGTAAACTGCAGTAATGATGTAATAGTATAGATTGTTGATGTTAGGAACTGAGATTAATTTAATGGTATAGAATAGTAGCTCCTATTAGAAACGCACACAAAAGGAACAAAGGTATCACACAACAATATTTTGTTTTATTATTGCTAAATGTAATCCAGCTTGTGCTTTTCTTTTTGAGATACACGCACCAACCAAATTATTAGGAACCCCATTCTAAGACAGAGTAAAACTGTACATACAAAGAAGCTTTTCTGTACATAGCTGTTGTAAAGAGTGGTTATCTGTATCACTGTAGCCTTCCTGTTCTCTTGAACCTGAGAAGCTAGAAGTTAGCGTTAACTTAAGCTCTTGACCCGTGCCTACATGATTTTATTCACTGAGCTGCTGCCTCATGACAGACTGATTCGATATTTGAACGAATGTGCAGATGTACAAGGGTTCTTAATGAATTTATCAGTGAGTGTACATAACTGTAGTAGGTGTCAAAACCTTGTGGGTGTATGGTTTGGCCTGGGTCGGTGTGAAACTTCCGGCCTGAATCTTTGCCCCACTTTTATTTTGGGTTTGTGTATGGAACAGGTTTTGTGATTTTTCAGCAGTTGTACAATATAGGAAGATGCTGTTGGTTGCAACAGAGTTAATCAGAAAGACAATACGCAATTTTCAGTTTGTGGACTAGACTTTATTTTAAACTTTGTCTGGACTTCAAGCTGATAACAATGCTCCCAGTTAATATTTAGCAAATAAGCTGCTTAGTAGTTATTTATCCGTCTTAAAAATATTTGTTAATTCACTTAACCACATTTTTTAAAATGAAAATATCATTTGCAAATCACTGTTTGAATTTTGAAATGTGTATTCGTAAGCATTTCAGTTTTTCCTTCTTCAATACCTCCAGGATTTTGCGATCGCAGACATTAACGCAAAATCAAACAATATTCGGAGGAGCTTGCAATTTTCCAAAATTACCGCAGAATTTCCGCGGATTTGGGCCGAGATGCGTCACATGGCATCATCTTAACACACGTTCAGTCAAAGCCTTTTCGATTCATGTGCGTCGTCCACGAGTACAGCTAGAAAAGGTCTCGTTTACCAACAAACATCACTGCCAAAGACTGTGCAAAACAATTTTGTGCAATTGCAATTTCACAAAATTAAAAAAAGCACAAAAAAAAAACAAACTCCACAACACTTGAAATTTATTATAGTGTGTTTTCTGTAGGTTACAGTCATATTCACAACTTACCGGCACGTTTATTAGCACAACGCACTGTAATTAAAAATTCATTCATTCATTCCTCAGTAACCACTTTATCCTGGTCTGAGTCGAGTCAATCGCAGGTCACCAAGCACAAACATATTCACACCTCTCCACAGAGAGTAACACAAGCACAATTACTACATAGTAATTAATAACATGACACTTCATTATTAATTAATAATCCCATCAACTAAATCGAATCAATTCCAGCCCCAATTATATTGACACTGAAGCCACTAATAAAACTCGGCTTCCTGCCTGCCGCTTGTCTAAAGCTGCTGATCAGAAAGTTTGGAAATGGACGTCCGCTATCAAATCATAGCATGCCAATGAAATAATCTGCATTTTTTCTCGAAGTGCTGACGAGGAAACAGGGCTGTAGCGCTAACCACAACTGGGCCAGTCATGGATCACAATTTTTTATTTCTCAAATGATTATATCCATAGACTCTTATTTTTCGGTATATTTGTTGCTATACTGAACAAATAAAGCATGTTGTCATGTGTTTTGGTCTTCAGCTTTATTTGTTCGGTATGTGGTGCACGTGCAAATCTTGCAAAAGGAAATTTAATCTTTAAGATGATGAGCATTGGATGTGGTTTCACCATCTATAAATGATTGTTGTTTATGTTGTTTCACCCTATCTAATGCTGTGTGAGTCTGACACCCACAACAGTTTCACATTTAGTAATCTTTAGCATCTATGGGTTTACGTAGGCACATTCAAGCTGATCTGAATTTTAATACCCATATTTTTATTTAGTTGTAACCGAGGCTGCGTTCATACATCTGGCCCTTAGGTTTATCTGGCCACTTTTTAACAACAGAAACGGAAGTTTTGTTGAAAGCCTCAGTTTGGGGGATGAGAGAGAGAGTGCACTATGTGCTAGTGAATTGGTACTTCCTGAGAGGTCACATTTAACACGAAATTCTTCAACTCGTGCACACTAAGAGAAAAGCGCAGCATATAAACAGTTCAGCCTTACTGCAGGAGCTAGACTGAATAAAATGTTTTACAGGTAAGTGTGATGATGAACTATGTGGTTCATGGACTCATTTCAACTGAATTGCAATATACTTTTTTATTTTTTTGACTCTTTAAAAAACAACAACAAAAACACCTTTTTAAAACTAGTTTACTGTGAGAATTGTATTTCTTGAAGCCATTCTAAGTTTGAAGTAAATGGAAGAGAAGGTATTTTGTGTTTATAGTTTCTATGTGTACAATTACATAACAGATCATTTCAGGTTTTCAGCTTTAGTATGAAAAGCTTTAGACAGACCCAACAAAGTCAAGGATAATGTCATGCTATAACGCTATGTATAAAATGTTTGCTGCAACTATCATTCTAAATTTAAACAGAACTCAGTTTATATTATGTGCCGAAAGAATCAACATCTCATGTCGCAGCATTACCTGGAAAAGACACTCAAAATGTGCTTGTTAGTAACCACAGTGTATGTGAGGGTCGTGACTTTTTCTATTGTATTACTAATCTACAGTTACTGTAACAAGAACTATTTCCATTCAGTCATCCGCATAAGGATGAACATTGTAGAGCGTACGAGTAACGGAGACAGACTAAAAAAATCCAGGTTTTATATAAAAATAACAAAACCAGGTTAGTGGAATATATAATAATATAATATAATATAATATAATATACAGAAAACCCTCTTCAGAACATAAATATATTATGCTCCCAAACAGTAATATTGTTATAGTTACATGTAATTATAAAATAATATAAAACAGTGGTTCAATCAAAATTATGTTCATAGTAATCATTTGTATGTGAAGCAGTTAAAAAAAGGAAGGAAATTGACATCATAAATGCTATTTTGTGGTATACCCTTAGTGACATAATTCTTTGTTTAAATCAAAAATAATTTTTTACGGTTCCATGTCTGCCATAATTTGTGATCATTCATGCTCTTTCTAACTCTGCAATTCAGTTCTTTTATATTGATGGTGTAATCCTGTCTACGTGTGATGTTATTTGTCAAATCAAATGGGAACAAATAAAAAATAAAGCTTAACAGTGAAATAATCACAAATACAGAAATGGACCACATCCATTGATCACCATGATAGTTGTGAAAGGTTTTGTCTATAGCTACATATAGTGAAAGGTTTCTGCAAATATTGTATGACAAAGACAGCCTTTTACATCACATACACTTTGCCATTTTACCCTTAGATTAACATGCAATTTTGCATTGTCATCACACTATATCAAACAACACATGTACCAAATGAAAAAGGCCGTGTTGGCTGATAGAAGAATCAGCCATTAAATTACCACCTTTTGTTTATTTCCACACAAGTACGTAGACAATTGTGTAATATTTGAGGTTTTCAGTGCAGGATCTTATCTTTCTACGAGATAGAGAAGTGCATTTCTACACTGTGAATAAGAATATTGCAAAATGACTCCAACTTATTGCTAACATCCTTTCTTAATGTTCATGTGTCTGTTTTTTTTTTATTTTTATGCAGCCTACTATAAACGATTAAAACTAAGCACCAACCAAAAGAGGAACTATGTCATCTAACTTTACGTGTGTGGAGGCCCAAGCTGACTCGTATCAGAATCAGAATCAGACTGAGACAAACTATGTTTTTGTTGCCGTGTATAGTGTGGTCTGTATAACTGGGATCACTCTCAACTTTATGGCACTTGTAGTTTTTTTCTGCTGCACCAAGTCACACTCACACACCATTGTATACATGACCAACCTTGCTATAGCAGATCTCCTTCTGGTTTGTACTCTACCATTACGGATCTATTTTCATTTGGGATTTAAAGGCCTATCACAAAAGATCTGTGAAGTTGCTGGCCTTATACTGTTAGCCAACATGTATGGAAGTATCTTGCTCCTTACCTGTGTTAGCCTTGACCGTTGCCTAGCTGTCTGCTTCCCTATGTCATCCCGAGTGCGTGAAGGCCGCAAAAAGGCACCACTAGTCTGTCTGGGGATTTGGATGCTAACAACAGGAGCCAGTCTGCCCATGTACCTGAAGCCAAAACAAAAAATTGGAAACGGAACCTGTTTTAGAAGCTTTCCTGCATATGCCATAAACAGCATTGCCATTGCCTCCTCACTGACAGTAGGATTTGTGATACCACTGATCATCATGGTTCTCTGTTCATGGGGGTTAGTACGTGCTGTCAGCAAAAGCACTGCAGCCCAGATGTCTGGCTTGATTGACGGCTGCAAGATCCAGAGGATGGTAAGCATTAACCTGGCCATATTTTTGTGCTGCTTTCTGCCATATCATGTCATGCTGGTGGTGATTTACTCCTACAGAAAACATCCCGAAAGTATACCATGCTCAGTGATGTCTGCCTACTACTATACTTTGATGGTAACTTGTCTGAATGCCATTCTGGACCCACTGGCTTACTATTTTACCACAGAGACGTTCCGTAAAAATGTCGAAATAGATGCTGTTCGGAGAATGTTGCCCATGAACACCGTGAGCTCGGATGGAAACACCCGCTCCAACCCACCTGTCAGTACTTCAAAAATAGTCTTTTCGGCTGGACAGACATCTGTGTCATAAAAATAAACATTACGGTGACATATTGCTGTCGTCTCAAAAGGATTTTACTAACTGCACCACATGGGAGATGAGAAAGTCACCTTAAATGCTAGTATCACAAAACAGAGCTGAGAATATCCTATGGGGCTGGATTTATTCATATACAGAACTGAAAAACAGCTACATAAAGCACATATTACAAGTGTCATTTACAAAAGCATAACATGTAACTGAATTGTACAAAACATGGATGTAATAATGTTGTGGTTCTTTATACAAATATTATTTAAACTAAATATTAAATATAATTAAATATTTAAATATTATGATTTATTTAATTATTATTATCTGTTCAGTGATTCGTATCTGGTGGGGAAAAAAATTCTACTGAAAATATATTTAATACAGTACATAGTAATAGTGGATGAAAAACCATAGGAACTATAGCATAACCACAGTTTGCAAATCAGTTTTCTTTTGTTAGTTACTGTAAGAGTAGGTGCAATGATTGCTATTTGTTTTTGTTTTTTTTATTATTATTATTATTATAATCCCTCCATTCAATTAATATTGTCAGAGTACGCACAGTTAATTGATTCTGTTTCTATGGTTATATTAGTGTAACAGGGCATGGCAGGGGTTGCCAACAGAAAAAAAAATGTATATAATAGTATATAGTGTTTTATTTCTATATAGAATTCTTAAGCATTATTGGGTTGTTTTTGTTGTTGTTACTGTCCTTATTTTTAAAGAAGTGACAGAAAAGGGAAAGTGAACATATTATGTTGATATCCATGATCTGTTGATGATATTCTGGACAAGATATGAACAAAATGCATGTTTGTGAAAAATATAATTGTTTTATTTTTTTGCTTGTTTTATTATAATTTTTCATTTTTAAGAAATAAAATGAAAGATTTGTCAAAACATGTTTGCAAAACCACTAAAAATATACAAACAAACAAACAAACAAACAAACAAACAGAAAAGAAAGTAATTGAAAACATTTGCAGCCTATTCATTTTGTTAGGTCAACCAGAGACATTCACAGAACATGTTTTGGAACCAGTCTTGATAATAAACCACATTTGAAATACTGGAGAGGGTTGGAGGGGTAAAAAAAAAGAATTAATCGCCATATTATAGCAATATCAACTCAGAGACTGTCTTACTTAAGGTGCCATGGGCTTGTAATGAAAATGTCCGGTTTGAGGGGGGGATGAAGAATAACCAAGAATCTTCCAGGCGGGCTACATCCCTGCTTCAGTTCTAGGGTACAAGTGTTTCTAGTGTTTGTTTATCATGTGATTCGGGTTATAATGCGGGTATCAGGGAAACGTATCTATGCTACAAAATGATCTATCTATGACTCTGTGTTACTGATGGGAAGGTTGTGAGTTCAAATCCTGGCACCACTAAACCGCCACTGTTGGGCCCTTGTGTAAGACCCTTATATTTGATCTACTCAGCTCAAAATGTTGGACCTACCAAAATGCAAATCTACATGTAAAATCTTCTTCCCCACTGTCATGTTGACGCCAGAAGAGGCGTTTAACTACACTTCTGAGAATTCAGCACGACCTATAAACAAGACTACAACACCCGGACTCTGTGAACTGAAGGACTTTCAGTTCACATATGCATTGCGAAGTAAACACTGTGTCATTTTGTACCAGTCGATACCAACCCGTCTGATTACTGTTTGTCTCCCTGGTTTTTGATCTAGTTCTGTTTTTGCTCATTTTGTGATTTTGCCTAGCCCAGTTAATGTTGTTTGCTCATCGCCAGACCCTTGCCTTTTTTTTTTTCTTTTCTTTTTTTTTTTTTTTACATCGCTTTTGGATTATCTCTCTGTCGTTTGCTAGGTTGAACAAAACCACTGAGTACCTGCACTCGCGTCCTCATCTGTTTCCTGACACCCACACCATCCTCGCTGCCAAAAACTGAAAAAAAATAAAATAAATAAATATATATATATATATATATATATATATATATATATATATATATATATATATATATATATATATATATATATATGAGATAAAAACCTTCTGTGACATAACTTTAATAATAGCCTGGTATATACAAAGCATTTCCAAGTTATCATTAAAACCCTGTAATGCAGGTTCTTTACAGGACCTCTATGAAACTATGTAACACAAAAATGTATACCTAACACATGGGTGTGTATGGTCAGCATATCAATTCTGAGAAAAAAACATTTTTCTTTATTTCCGTTAACTACAAACCACTTCTTCCTGTATTATTCTTTCCTTTCAGTTAACTAAATGCTGTTTGTACGGTTAAAGACCTGTATACAGTACAACAATTCAATATAGAGCCAAATAAATAATTAAGAGTCCTCCGATGTGCCCTACAAACACCAGTATTGTAAAAAAAAAATTTTTTTAAATACTGATGTTGTTCTGGCACAGATTAAATTCAATTTAAGTAGCAGTTAAGTTATCTGATTGCTGAAATTTGCATTTTCCCACGAGAGGAAATGTTCTGGGTATAAGATAAGACTTCGGTGTAAGATATGAAACTGAGCCTTACAGTACGACTTAAAGGCCCTTTATTTTCATGTAAGTAAAGCTTTGCAAAATGTCATTTAATGTCTAGAGTAATTTGATCTTCTGGAAGAACAAATGTTCATCAGACAAACCTATATCTGACTGCTCAGAATGTGTGTTAGAAGTTAGTAATGAATGTAAATGTGTTCTTGTTATTGTTAATGGCGACCTTGCACTCTGCACGGTATGTTTCCTATATGGTGATATTATAGTGTGTTCAGTGAACCACAACATTTTAAAACATGCATTCATAGTAGTAACAATCTTGTAGGGAAAAAGTGTGAATGTTTCACAACGGTTATGTTCTTGTGAGATTGTATCTCTTTAGCGTACTTATAGCTGACATCTCTGAAACATTATGGTCTTGAAAAGTGTCACTTCAGCAACAAAGGTGTGAAATGTTTATGTACTGATGTTTGTCTGCAATTGTCTTGCATGCAAGATTATGGCATGAGATTTCATTAGCTTTCTAATGTGTTGCTTAAAAAAGGTTATAATAATTGGCAAATGGATATTTTAGTCCCACTGTTCTGGTGATCTTTGTTACAACATCCAGAAAATGTGAGCTTTCTTTTATCTTTCTAAAGGGTTTTTAGGAACCTTTTCCTAAAGGAGCACACATTATTGTGGCATCTACATACAACTTAAAGTGTTTTTTTTTTTTTACTGAGTGTATTAAACTATAATTTAATTTTAAAAAAAGTAATTTATTTATGTGGATATGTATACACTCACACAGTATACTGTATATGTTTGCTAAATATGTAGATGTGTGTGTGCTTGCAACTGAAATATGCTGCACTATAAACATCCTTTTTTTTTTTTTTTAACTAAAGCCAAACTGCAAATGACTATTATAATAGGTAGCCTCTTATTAACCTAGTTGTATTACTTTTAAATTTAATTGAAATTGTTGTTGAATTTGCCTTAGTTGTTAACTGGGTTGTTAGTTCTTCATTTTGTTACTTTAGTTCCTTTCGGTTGTTAGTTGAACTCCTTTTAGATGTTTATTTAGTTATGAGTTGTTTATTTAATCGATTTTTCTTCAATTCCTTCAGTTTGCTAGTTGTTTATTTTATTAATTTTCCTTCAGTTTTGTCAGTTTCAAGATTTTATCTGTCGCATACACGATTATATACAGTATATAACTTGCAGTGAAAGTAAAACTGTTGAATTTCCTTTAGACGTTTGCTTGGTTGTCAGTTGTTTATTTTTGTTAGTTAGTTTTCATTTGGTTCTTCTATTTTTCATATATATATATATTTAATTACCTTTAGTTGTTTATTTTGTTTGTTTGTTAGTTAGTTTAACTCATGTGCTGGAGAAGTGAGAGGGACAAGTAAACTGGTTTCTAAAACCAAGTGAGAAAGGAAAACTAAGTCGAGTTTAAATGCCTATACTCGCCATTATAGCTTTGACACCTCGTCTATTCTTCTGCAGACTGTGGCTCATTACAAGAACAACAGCAGAGAGAGAGAGAGAGAGAGAGACTTAGCTCGCTTCACCAGAGTATGTCCGTCCCACAGATAAAGGAGGGAACAATAACAGAACGGAATGGGGTCGGCTAAACGTGGAGATAATCATCAAGAATTTCCCTCAGTTTTTCATCCCTTGGGAAAATGAGCTTTCTTTATATCGATTATCATGATACCCTCCTCCAAGCAGCTCCCGCCTTCCTGCCCTCAAGTCTAGTGCCCTTTTAATCCTGCTAAAGATAAAATTCCTCAGGTAACTCGTGGGTCTTCGTATGTCAAATCATTAACAGGAAGCCTACCCTAAAAAAAAATAAAATAAAATTCGGTGTCCTGCGTTATATCATACTCTAGTCGGTTGTCGATAACCAATTAAAGATAAAAATCAATTAGCCGTTGACACAGCTTACTGTACTCATTCTGGGCATTTTCATTTTCTCACCAAAAAGCTCTCTGTTCCGGTGCCCTGTATGTGACCTGACCGACTTCTTTTTCTTTTCTGTGAAACAAGTTTCGTTATTCTCAAAGTTTCCATTATTAGCTCTATGCAGCGACATCAAGCTCTCCATGGCCTTCCCCTGAGACTGTGGGAAAGTGTGCTGCTAAAAGCACCCATGCATTGTCATGTTAATGGTCCGGGGTGGTGGTTTGGAGGGGAGGTTTCGGCAGCTACACGTTTAAAACGAGGTGGCAGCCTAATTTTCCCAGCCAAGCAGGCACCATTAGCCTATATGAGAAAGTTCGCGACACGAGAAACTCACCGAGAGTCTCAGATTTAATTTTAGTCCGCGTCAGAAGTTAAGCAGAGCTATGACTGCTTCAAATCTCGGCAATGGTCCGGAAAAGAGCTTCAACGCCAAAGAGGAGCGTAAGGTAAAGTTTTCTTACCTCATACGAAGGCTTGGGTGGAGTTGATGGGCGAGAAGTTGTTGTAGTGTTTAATATTTTGACACCACGTGCGGATTACAGGTTATTAATTACACTCGGGATATAATTATTGTTTTTTTTTTTTTTTAATGGATAGCTGATAGTAGCGCCTGCATGCCACAGCTCTCATTTGAGACTACACGTTTAACACGCTTTTCTTTATAGTAATCAGCGGTGTAAACACACTTATATTTTAGCTTCGAAAGCCTCTGATAGAGAAGAGACGTAGAGAACGCATCAATTCAAGCCTGGAGCAGCTCAAGGGTATTATGGTGGATGCTTACAATTTGGATGTGAGTTTACTTAAATAAACAAACCAGCATGCACATATACACCACCTGTTACACTGTTAATTGGCTTTTACTGATGTGAACTCAAATAAGGATTCACAGCTATTCACATTTACAAAAAGTCGTATTTCATTATTGTGTACTTTTGTTAAGCAATCAAAGCTGGAGAAGGCGGATGTCCTGGAGATAACGGTGCAACACATGGAGGGCCTTCAGAGGGGTCTCGGACCAGGTGAATATTAAATGTTCTGTTGACTTCTGTCAGAAGTTGTGTTATGAAAATTGTGTAATGAAATGGAAAATTAGTAACGCCATTCGTAAAACTATTCATGTTGGATTTACATCTCTGATATATCTATTCTACACAATAATGAAATGTAAAAAAAAAAAAAAAAAAAAAAAGACCCATACTTATTATCATGTGCAAAGTTCATAATTCAAAATGTGTGATTAAATCATTTTTCTGTATATATGTATGTATGTGTGTATTTATTTATTTATTTATTTATTTATTTATTTATTTTACAGCGACCAGTCAGGGACCTAGTGTGGCTTTTGAATCTCGTCAACGATACAGTAGTGGTTATATCCAGTGTATGCACGAGGTGCATAATTTGCTCCTCAACTGCCCTGGTATGGACAAATCACTTGGCGCTCGTCTTCTGAACCACCTGCTGAAGGCTCTGCCCCAAATCAGTGGAGAGAGCGGTGCCACAGGCAGTGCTGCCACTACCAGCCCTCTTCCTCTTCCCACCTCGCCTACACAGTCTCCACTGGCTCTTCCATCCTTTCAGCCCCATCCTCTCCACCTAAACACCCCTCCCTCTCCTGTAAGCCCCCCCTCACCCAGCAGCCCCCACTGCTCTCCTGGAATCCTCTTGCAGAGAGAGGGGCCTGGCATGAGACCCTCCCCGCCCCGATCACCCTCCCCCCAACCTTTAGCCCCTTCTGCCCTTCCCCCTGCCTTCCCAGGGGGTGACCCTTCTATGTGGAGGCCGTGGTGAAGAAGTGAAACCCTCTACCACTTTTCACTTGCCCTGTCCCCCCTTCTTCCACTCTTCCCTAATAGTGTCCATTACATCCTCATCTCCTGGGATGTTTGAGTGCTGGGCCTTTTCACTCTGAGAGTGGAGAGGTCACTGAATAATAGCAGGTCTTCGAGCCCCTGGGGGTTTTGTGGCATCGTTTGAAGCACTATTCTTTATGGTTGATTTACTACGGTGTGGGCTTGTTTGGAAATTTGAAAAACAAAAGGGAACCACCACCAAGGATGCTCACTTAGAATTGAGCACATGAGAAAAAGAATTGTTGCTTCGTTACTTGATGGTACTGTTATTTTGGTAAACCAGGAAGCAATGTACTTTGCTTAATTGTATTTCATTTTGAAAACATTTTTTTAAATGGTTCGTCTTATGATTTTCCTTTTTGCTATTTTCAGTGTGGCCTTTTCACTAAAGTTTAGTGTGGCCCGGTGCATTTTACACTATACCTCTGATCAACTGGTAGTGATTGGTTTCTGCTACAAAATAATGGTCATGTGTTGGAATGTCCTGAATACATTGAATATGCAAATATGTGCCTGAGATGCCATGACGTCTGACACTTTTCTTGCTGATGCTAGATGTTTAGACTTTACTGGTCCCCAGTTGTCTCACTGCATTTTGTACATAAAGTCAAGTTCAGGTGCAAAACACATGCTATTTAGATGCCCACTCTGTGTGCTGGGTATCAGAATAGGCTGTAAACAATTCTGTGAATAAAGAAATTAACATCCATGGTTGGCTGTTTGACTTTTCATTCATTAAAGTAGATTTGATACCCAAATAGCAGATTTTACGTCTAAATCAAGCAACTGGAAGGGACAACATTTTCATTCGTGCATATGAAGACCTAATAGCTGAGATCCAAGATTCAGCCAATCCAGCTGTTGACTGAGAGAATTTGGGCATCACATAACAGCCTTATTAAATCCAAGGATTGAGACTGTTTTGCCAGCTAAAGTGCAAAAGGTCTAGATTATAAAAAAATAGATAACATTTGTAATTGTCATTGCAATCCTGCAAGGGTTCTGTGTTGTACTGTATTCTTGGAGTATAAATTAAATAGTTACAACTGCCTTGTTCAGTGTAAGAGCTTTTTAATTTGGTATTAGTGTAGTAACTGTTGGTAGCTGTCTAACATCTTAGAAGTCATGTAATTTAATATGTGGCTAGCATTTTTGTACATACCTTTGCAAATTGGTAAAATATGATTGATTAAAGGTTTGTGGATATTTTCTGTTAGCTTTGCTGTTGCATGGGTTTATTGAATGTAAAGCTAAATAGTACTCACTGATTGATAGTGAGTTGATAAGTAAAAAAAAAAAAGAAAAAACAAAAAAGTAACAAAGCAGAATAGAAAATTTCTCTCTTTCGCTTTGTAAAGGTTACAACTTTCTCATATAGTTGTGTCATTCTAGGTTTATTAGTCTTTTCATTCTGGTAAAGCAGTCTGTGGTGGCCACCTACAGGCACAGGCAAGACTCACTTTCTTGCCAAAACTGTGGCCAACATAAGTGCGTCTGCCTCGTAGGTGGAAGTGTATTAGACTACAAAGTGTTTTAAATAGCATGTAATTAGTATGTTACAACGTGTTACATTTATTTGTTTAGCAGATGATTTTGTTCATCTTTTTGTAAGTGACCTAATATACAGAGACGTTAAAGACATGAGTGTGTTACAATGACTAAGTTAACGATATGATTGATGATAGAAAGAACAGACATGGTGAAATATTAGTGTGAAGATTAAATTACCTAAACAGGATATCATGCCTTCCAGGTTGGATCACACACACACACACACACACACACACACACACACACACACACACACACACATAAAATCATACAACATAATAATAAAATAGGTTATATGTAACAAAGTGTTTTAAACATGTCCACTAAAGAGTAAAGCCTATGCTATGCCGTTCAGTCCCACTATTAAACACGCTTTCTTATAATAATGATACACTTTAACTGTTAATTTTAAATATTTTGAGTATATACTGACCTGTATATAGCATTTCTAACCTGACGCGAGCGGCCTCTTCCAGGATGTCAATGTCCGCATCCACAGGAGACGAGGGATCACACTGCTTTGATGAATATGAAAGTTTAATGTCTGTGTGTTGAGCAGGAATAAAACTGAAATGTAAGTAATGACACACTTCTGTGACCTTTAAGACTAGATACAAGCCAAGCTAGCATCTGTGTAGTTGACAGTCTTGCTTAAGGAACCATCTGTGGATCTGTGGCAGTTCTGAGATTTCAATTCACCAATTCATCAAATCTTCCAATTGCTAGTTTCGAACCACTGAATCATCACTGATGCATAAACAAAGTTGAAACAGATGAGACATGGAGATCTGTTCATATCTTCCGCCATGCAACAGTAGATGAACGCATATACTACTGTAGTTCCTGACATTATTATCGAGCACAGGCAAATTGATTCAGCTGTATACACAGAAAATACTGACTTACTAATTTAGGTCCGTATTACAGATATGAGATTTTAAAGCATGAGAAAAGTCCTTAAGTGTCTTACCAAACTCAGAGGGAACTAAAACTCCTAGGCGTCTGTAAACATAATAAGAAGCCTTGCATCTCTGAACTTTATTTTGGTTAACCCTTGCTAGCAGTACACTGGTGTTCCATTCTGCTGGCGGCTTATTAATCGACTTATCAGACATTTTCCATCAGTATATACTGCAAGTCTTTTATAAGATAAGTCAATGTTGGGTTTCTATGTTTAGAGTGTCGTGACTCTGTGTTCAGCTGCTGGTGAGCAGGTAGACAGGAAAGGGGAGGGGTGTGAGCCCCCGGCTGGGTAAACCAAGTAGGCTAGGTAAAAAAGAAATACTTATGAAAAACATTAAATTCTTAAAGTCCGAAGTGTCTACTTTCATGTAAAAAGTACTTTCATGAAAAATATAGATTCTTTTAGCAAACACTTTGTATTTTAGGCTATTAATTATTTTTTTTTAAATCGGAAAAAAGATTTATTCCACTCAAGAGTTCAGCAGAGTTCAGTATCTGTATATGTTCCTACTCAAGTATATTTTTCATTGATCATTACTGTGAAGTGTGACATCACAAAAACATTTAATGCTGAACATGGGCACTCCCAAAAACAGGCGGAAATGACATTTTTTTCCCATTTTTTCGCCTTAATTCTTACTTGGTAGATCGTGTCAATCTTTTTCAAAGAGTCAGATGTGAACCACATGTGTGTTTTGTGTTCTGTCCAGCAGGTAGAGCTGAATGAATGAGTCTATTTGTTCTGCTGAATGGAGTACAGTAAGAAATAGAACAACAGAGCCAAGCTAACAACACCAGCCACAGCCGAGCTTCTCTTTGTGTGTCTTTTTGGCTAAATATTGAACACATGAAAGAGTGATTAAAAGAAAAAAAAAAAAATTAGAGCCAGTCTATACACCATGCAACCACATGACATACAGTATTGTGCAAAAGAGCAGTAAACAGTAGTAAATGAAACAAAGTCAATATTTGGTGTGACAAAAAAATAAAAAAATATCAATTTGTGTGGTTTTATGAGGAAATGAGCTGGTAAGTTTTATTGAGCATCTTGCAGAACCAGACACAGTTCTTCTGGACACTTTGACTTTCGCACTCGCTTCTTATTTTTGCAGCAAAACCCAACAGCCTTCATTGTGTTATTTTTATTTATTTTGTCTGAAAAGTGTCTCTTATGTAATATGCTGCTTTCTTTAATGACATACAAACATTTTTCTGTAACGTTCTCTAACATTTCATTTTGTGCTAGAAATCTAAAATGTTTTTCGTACTGACCTGACAATGTAGTGCACAGCACTGTATACTGTATGTGTAAAGCATGTGCTCTAATGTTAACTGATGCAACAAAGCTAGCAAAGGTAACGTTTCCCCTTGGTTTCACAACAGAATCTGCTTTCTGCATTAACTGTTCTCTAGGTTTAACCCATTCTTTGCTAAACTTCCATATCACAGGTTCCATAGCACCAAAAAAAAAAAAGAAAAGCTGTTGTAATTGGATTTGAAGCGATGTATAGAAACCCAAAATGAGAGGTTCTCTTTCAGGAGATGTTCCAAGCAAAACCATTTTAGAAAACTAGAACAATTTAATCGTGGTTAGAACAACTGCAGAACTCATTGTTCATACTAGTGTGTATTAAATGGGCTTGCAGAAGCTGTACCTAATGTGGGTTTATTTTAGATTGGGCTTGACCTAAGTGCAGAAATTACACACACACACACACACAGTGAGAGACAGAGGGAGATGCAGTGGGGGATGGGGGACTGCCAGAGACTGGATTAGGTTGCATGTACCTGATAAACACACTAAGAAGGGACGAGAACATAACACTTAAGTGTGTTTCTTCCAAAAAGTGCTCACTCCGTCAGCTGGACTGCATTTTTGTTTTCCCTCGTATACCACAAGAGAATAACTTCAGACTGTACTCAGTCCTCTCACACACGGGTTTGGCTCCTAAGGCGGACTGAGGAAACAACTACAGCAGGAATGACCGAATTCTCGGACCGCTAGGCGAAATTTCACAAAATTCTCAACACTCAACACGGCTACAGCTTCAGATCTGACCAACACGGTAAGTACACAAGTGTCCCACAATCTAGCCCAAATGTATTAAGGACGTTTAGAGTTCCCACTTTCCAATAGAAACAACCCCATCTGAAAGTTTGACACGCAGCAACTGTTTGGCCAGTGCGGTATTCCGCCTTTTTCACTAAACCAAGCGGATTCAGACATGCGCGTGGACAGATGGGAAATCACAACAGTTGTGATTTTTACAGTAACAATAAAACCATCACGTGCGCGCAATTTATATCTGTGCATGCAATTTTAGCTGCACGCTTTCTGAGTTGTAAGCCGTATTATTTAATTGGGATTTCTCTTAGTCAAATACAAAGTTTTTGTTCTGTTTGTTGTATTGTGTTTGTTTTGGTACCAAAATGATACCAAGGCTTTTGGCATGACAGGGCACCAAAGTGTAAGATTTAGTTTTCCACTGTGTTCATTCCAATTAGTTCATTCCTATTTAAAACAATAATACAACAATTAAACAGAATATATATATATATATACACACACACCTATTGGATTTTTATTGTCTTTTGATTTTTATAGTCACCTGGCTTGAAGCTACAAAAATCTGAAAATTTTTTTTTTAGATTTTAGATGAGTTCATTCAGATGTTTTTGCATTACTTGTTCAGCATTGATCCAGAATTTTTTTTTGTTTTTTTTAAAAAAAATATTATTATTATTAATTTTAACAGTTCTTAAATGGACGTTCACCGGTTGTCTTACCTACCTTGAAATTAATCCGATTATTCTGGGCACTTGATTAGTGAGGCTAAGCTTGTTTGTGTTTATCCCATTTCACAGTCACTAACTAGTTTCAGTCAGTGTGCAGTCCATAATTCAAAATATACAGCCTACTGTACGTGAGCTGTTTACAAAATTATTTGCACAGTCAACAAAATTAAAAAAAAAAAAGTTTTAAAAAGTACAGTAAATTTTGCTCAATAAAAACTAAATTTTTTAATTTTTTTTTTTAAAAACAGAAGTTTATTTGGAAACCTCTTCTGATTTGCATACCAAGATTAAAACAATGCACACAGAACAGTTTTCTCGCCCATCTGTGCTTTGAATGGTATTCGTGGAAAAAGATTACTCTAGGTTGTATGCCTTATGGGAAACATGGTTATATATGATCAGGCAGTGGGAGCATGATGTAAATAAGAACCAAGCACATTCCAGAAATGATTAAAAATTCCTCTGAGCCAGTGGTTTGAATCACTCTTGACACAAATCCTAAACAAAACCTTATCTTTATAAATCCTTTCTTCTAAGCAACTGTCATCTTATGGCAACAAGCCTATTTTAAACGTCTAAGGTTTTCATACCACTGCTTGTGGCATTTGCTCTCCATTTGCTGGATTCTCCATCTGCCTTTTCCACATCAGCCCCACAACCCTGCTAAATAATACACGTCTATGTGAACATGGCCCTGCTTGATAAAATATTAATGTGGAGAAACTGGGCCAGAAGGCTACACGGATGTTCTGCCCATCCAAGCTTTCTGGTCTGTGGTTTTCAGCCCTGCTGAAAGTGACCCAACATTAGCCCGAGAACATTCTGCCTAAACCCAGTAGATACCTTTGTCATAATGTCTAAAACCAACAGATAGGACAGTCACAACAAGCTCTAGTCCCTAGTATATTATATACAGTGTTGTGAAAAAGTATTTGATTTCTACTGTTTTTGTGTATATCTCATACTAAATAGTTTTAGATCTTCAAATGAAATACAATGTAAAATAAAGGCAAACGGAGTAAACACACAATACAGGTTTTATTTATTTATTTGTTTTATTTTATTTTAGCAAAAAAAAGGGGGGGGGTATCCAACACCTATCACCAATGTGAAAAACTAATTGCCCCCTTAAACTTAAAATCTGTGCCACTTTTAGCAGCAATAACTGTAACCAAATGCTTCTGATAACTGGAGATCAGTCTTTCACTTACTTCTAGGACTAGGACTTACTCCTACGCTTTGGATCGTTGTCTCGCTGCATAAACCAGTTGCGCTTGAGTGTCAACTTACGGACTGAAGACCGGACATTCTCTTTTAGGATTTTCTGGTAGAGAGCAGAATTCATGTTTCCCTCAATTACTGCAAGTTGCCCAGACCCTGAAGCAGCAAAGCAACCCCACACCATCACACTGTCACCACCATTCTTGACCGTAGGTGTGATGTCCTTTTTGTGGAATTCTGTGTTTGGTTTACGCCAGATGTAACGGGACCCTTGTCTTATAAACAGTTCCACTTTCGACTCATCAATCCACAGAATATTCTCCCAAAAGGTTTGAGGATCATCAAGGTGTGTTTTGGCAAAATTCAGACAAGCCTTAATGTTCTTCTGGGTTAGCAGTGGTTTTCGCCTCGCCACTAATCCATGGATGCCATTTTTGCCCAGTGTCTTTCTGATAGTGGAGTCATGAACAGTGACCTTTATTGATACAAGAGAGGCCTGTAGGTCCTTTGATGTTGTCCTTGGCTCTTTTGTGACTTGCTAGAAGAGTAGTTGCTGTGCTTTTGGAGGAATTTTTGAAGGTCGGCCACTTCTGGAAAGGTTCACTACTGTGCCGAGTTTTTCCATTTGGAGATAATGGCTCTCACTGTGGTCCTTTGGAGTCCCAGGGCCTATGAAATAACTTTTTAACACTTCCCAGACTGATGTATTTCAATCACCTTCTTCTTCATCATTTCTGGAATTTCTTTCAACTTTGGCATAGTGTGTTACTGGGTAAGACCTTTTAACCAACTTCATGCTGTTGAAAAAGTTCTATTTAAGTGTTGATTCAATTGAACAGGGTTTGCAGTAATCAGGCCTGGTTGTGTCTAGTCCAGCTGAACCCCATTATGAATGCAGTTTCATAGATTTTGGGAATAAGTAACTACGGGGGCAAATACATTTTCACACAGGCCCAGTTGTTATTGGATAACTTTTTTGCTTCAATAAATAACATTTTCATTTAAAAACTGTATTTTGTGTTTACTCAGACTGCCTTTGTTTTATATTAGATTTTGTTTTATTTTCTGAAACAATTTAGTATGAGATATACACAAAAACAGAAGAAATCAGGATGGGGCAAATACTTTTTCACAGCACTGTAGCTATAGTATATCATATATACTACATAATATATAAAAGATTGTGAGACCTGGCTGACTCTCATATTGCTTGTTTAGCAGTTCTTTCTGAGGTTTATATTATTTCTCTGACACACTATGAAATTATTTGGACCTACACTATATGAACAAAAGCATCTGGACACCTGACATACACACCCATATGTGAGCCTTCTCCAAACTGTCGCCACAAACTAAGGTGCCCAAACCTGTTCCAGCATGACAATGCTCCTGTGCACAAAGCGAGGTCCATAAAGACATGGTTAGCCAAGGCTGGTGTGGAAGAACTCAAGTGGCCTTCACAGAGCCCTGAATTCAAACCCATTGAACACCTTTGGGATAAACTGGAATGCCAACTACACCCCAGGCCTCCGCGCCTGATATCAGTGTCTGACCTCACTAATGCTCTTGTGGCTGAAAGGGCAAATCACCACAGCCACGCTTCAAAATCTAATGAAAAGTCTACCCAAAAGAATGGAGGGCAATTAATCTGGGCGCACTAAATCTGGAATGGGATGTTCAAAAAGCACATATGAGTGTCAGCTGTCCACATACTTAGGCCGAATAGTGAATATAGGGATCTATATGAAAATGTATAATCTGTATTACTTTCCTACCTTCTATTGTAGTTTCCAATGACTCCACATTCTGTAGTTAATATTGAGGTTGGTGATATGACAAAAAAAAAAAAAACATCATAAGACATCTGCATAATATACAATATATCACTGATATTCAGTAACCGCTTTATTCTGGTCAGGGTTGCAGTGGATCCAGAGCCTGTCCCGGTAATACTGGGTACAGGGTAGAAGAATTCACCCTGGTTGGGAGTTGGGATGCTAGTCCATCTCAGGGCACCAGCACTAGTTTAATATTATAAAATAATACAGGGGTCAGAAAGGTATCCGACATTTAAAGGGCTTCAATCCCTTTTAACTACCCTGGATTGGACTCTTTTGTCAACTGACAGAGGAAGTCAATGATATATTACACAGATAATCAAGCCAAGATGTGTGGTTAAGAAGCTAATGATGGTTGATTGCTGTGAACAGTTTAAGAAGGGTAGAGTTGGACAAATTAAGACTCTTGTAGCGTCTGAGCCATGCATAAACTCAATGATTCTGTTGCCTAAACATGGTCAAACATGTGATTGATCAGGTTTTATGTACAAAGTATGTCTCTTCTTCTTTTCCTTTCGGCTGTTCCCTTCAGGGGTCGCCACAGCGAATCATCTGCCTCCATCTAGCCCTATCCCCTGCATCCTCTTCTCTCAGACCGACTACCTTCATGTCCTCCTTCACTACATCCATAAACCTCCTCTTTGGTCTTCCTCTCGGCCTCCTGCCTGGCAGCTCTAACCTCAGCATCCTTTTACCGATATATTCACTCTCCCTCCTCTGAACATGTCCAAACCATCTCAACCTGGCCTCTCTAACTTTGTCTCCAAAACATCTCACATGTGCTGTCCCCCTGATGTACTCATTCCTGATCCTATCCATCCTCGTCACTCCCAAAGAGAACCTCAACATCTTCAGCTCTGCTACCTCTAACTCTTCCTCCTGTCTTTTCCTCAGTGCAACTGTCTCTAAACCATACAACATCGCTGGTCTCACTACTGTCCTGTACACCTTTCCTTTCATGCTTGCTGGTAGTCTTTCATCACACAACAGACCTGACACTTTTCTCCACCCATTCCAACCTGCCTGCACACGCTTCTTCACCTCTTTTCCACACTCCCCGTTGCTCTAAAAGCACTATTTAGGCCAAGCAAATCCCATAGAATAAGTGAGCCATATACAGTTATACACTCTGTATCCTGTTGAGAGTTAAATTACAGTATGCTGCTGTGAATTTTTCTTACTAAGTGCAAAATGTGAAATTCAAACATGATGTCTGTCTTTTTGAAATTCAACCAAGGAATGTAGACTCATACTGTTATGGCCTTCAGTATTCATGAAACCACTTTGATCTCTCACATCTGCTGCTGGAAAACGCATACACCGGACATCCATTTTTATGGTTCCATATGCTCAAGTTCTGTTTATTTAAAATGGCACATGGCACAGCAAAAGGCACAATTTTTATTGCACAGGCTGAAAATGACTTGGTCAACAGTGCATATATGATTTACTTATGTGTTGCAACATTTACAGCAGCATATGAGCATTATTGTTAGAGAACCCTCGCACGCGAAGTCGCTCGCTAAGTGAGCGGCTGACTCCCAGAGTCGTTCGCTACGCGAACACTTCCGCATTCCTCGCTCCGCGCTGCTGAGAGCAGCGCTTTCCCATTCATTCACAAAAACCCGCTGGACTATGCATTCATGAACTCTCGTGTGTTTACTTTGCCGTGCGCCTCTGTATGTTTATTGGTTCCTAGTTTGTCATGTCTCCGCCCCGTTTATTCATTGGTTTTCCTTTTATTGTTTCATTATGAGTTGCAGGTGTTTCGTGTTTGTCATTGTTTATTCTGTCTATTTAAACCTCTTCCTGTTTCCGCCTCAACGCGGAGTATTAGAGTATGTTCCGGCATGTGCGTTACGCCTGTTACCCTCTCGCTTCTTCTCGCCCTTAGACCATAGCTCTTAGCTCGTAGTTCCTGTTCCTAGACCATAGCCTAGTCTCGTGCGTTTGCTTCGGTTTTTGTTTTGTTCTCATGTTCTCTGCCCTTTGGAATTACTGCCTTGCTATTTTGGAATTACTACCTTATGGATTATTGTTTTACCTTTTTTGTGGATTACTGTTTGTTTCCTTTTTTTGTGTTCCTTTACTTTTGAATTCTGCTATTCCTAATAAACTGACTTTTCCCCAGCGCATGCATCCTGCCTCCCCCGTGTTTACATAACAGAATACTCCGCCCAACATGGATGCAGCGGGGAAATTTCGGGCCTGTGGCGCCAAATTTTTTGTTCCTCCCCTCGATTCAGTTTCTTTTTCCCAGCGGACCTTTATTTATCCCCCGGAGGCCTATGATGGCTTCTCCACGTGGCCCCAGTGTTTTTTGTTGCAGGCCCAAATATATTTTCTCAGTTTGGAGGACCCCAAGCCCAGCGAAGAACAGTGGTTGGAGTTCCTCCTGTCCCACCTGGTTGGTTCCGCTCGCCAGTGGGCGGAGCTTCACCTTGCCAGTGGGTCCACAAGGCTAGATACGGTTTATGGCTTTGTGGATCTACTAATCCAGGTATTTGGGAGTGCTGAATTCAAGCCCGACCTCAAAAGTTTCTTGGGGAGGAGCCGCCTGTCTGATCGGACCAGCCAGTCATTCCTGGAGCACTACGAGAGGGAGCGGGCAAACGTGGCGGCCTGCACCTCTCAGCCCCAGACCCAGGAGTGCGCAACCGAGGGATGCACCCGACCAGCCAGCCTACAGTGCCCCACCTGTCGAAAACAGGGAAAAAGGAGCTACTATTTCTGCTCGCAGGACTGCTTTAAGGACATCTGGCGAGTTCATAAGCAGCTCCATAGGCGGGCACCCCCAGAGCTCCAGCCAGAGACCCAGCAGGAGGTCTCCCCAGCGGAGCGCCACCTGGAGGTTAACGTGGCAACCTCCAGCCCCGAGCTCCAGCAGGAGGCCCAGCAGGAGGTCTTCTCAGCAGAGCTGCCCCTGGAGGTTAACGCGGCAACCTCCAGCTCGAGCTCCAGCCGGAGGCCCAGCAGGAGGTCTCCTCAGTGGAGCTGCCCCTGGAGGTTAACGCGGCAATCTCCAGCCCCAAGCTCCAGCCGGGGGCCCAGCAGGAGGTCTCCTCAGCGGAGCACCACCTGGAGGTTAACATAGCAACCTCCAGCCCCGAGCTCCAACCGGAGGCCCAGCAGGAGGTCTCCTCAGTGGAGCTGCTCCTGGAGGTTAACGTGGCAACCTCCAGCCCCGAGCTCCAGGCGGAGACCCAGCAGGTGGTCTACCCAGCGGAGCGCCCTCTGGAGGCCCACGAGGGGACCTCCATTCCTGTCCTGTTCCTGTCAGAGACCCAAGTGGGGTTCTCCGCTCCAGCCCTGTTCCCGCCGGAGGTTCACGAGGAGACCTCCACTCCTGTCCTGCTCATGTCCATGGTATGACCTCCTCCGAAACCAAGTCCATGTCAGAGGTCCACGGGATGACCTCCTCCCAAGCCAAGTCCATGTCTGAGGTCCACGGGATGACTTCCTTTCCTAGTTCCTAGTCCAGATCCAGGTTTGCCCTTGTTTATTCTGTCTATTTAAACCTCTTCCCGTTTCCGCCTCAACGCGGAGTATTAGAGTATGTTCCGGCATGTGCGTTACGCCTGTTACCCTCTCGCTTCTTCTCGCCCTTAGACCATAGCTCTTAGCTCATAGTTCCTGTTCCTAGACCATAGCCTAGTCTCGTGCGTTTGCTTCGGTTTTTGTTTTGTTCTCATGTTCTGTGCCTTTTGGAATTACTGCCTTGCTATTTTGGAATTACTACCTTATGGATTATTGTTTTACCTTTTTTGTGAATTACTGTTTGTTTCCTTTTTTTTGTGTTCCTTTACTTTTGAATTCTGCTATTCCTAATAAACTAACTTTTCCCCAGCACATGCATCCTGCCTCCCCCGTGTTTACATAACAATTATTTCCCAAAATCATAACAACACGTGACCATCGTGAGATGTAAAAATGCCAACAATTGTTCTACCAAACCAAGATTTTATTTTTGATTGTGGGTTAGTGTTAGTCATTAGTTCCTCAATGGCGCAGTGCTCTCTTCCCATTTGTAGTACCCACAGTCTGGCTTTATACTCTTTCTCGTGTCTCTTTCCATGTTTCTTTTTATTTTACTTGCACACAGAGTCTCAACACTTTACTTGCATAATTCATAATATTGTGAAGTAAATACCTCTAGCTGCTACAGTCTGTTTAACTAATCAGCAATGAATTTTTAAAAATATATTTTCCGCATCATATCGCATCGTGGTTAAGCAAGTATAGAATAGAGCAGTATCACACAACATAGATCACATAAACATCCCAAAAAGGTTACAAAGTCCCGGGTTTGATAGCTCGCTTATTGCCTGGAAGCAGTGAATAGCTCAGCATGGTCTATAATTTACAGTGAAGCAGAGCAAAGAAGGAATTTGTTTGTTTTGATCTATATGTATGAAATTTAGCCAATAATGTTATAAAGATTTATAATATTTTTATTGTTCAGATTTAAGGGGGCACGGTGGCTTTGTGGTTAGCAGGTTTGCCTCGCACTTCTGGGGTTGGGGGCTCGAATCCTGCTTCTGCCCTGTGTGTGCGGAGTTTGCATGTTCTCCCCGTGCTTCAGGGGTTTCCTCCGGGTACCCCGGTTTCCTCCCCCAGTCCAAAGACTGATTGGCATTTCTAAATCCAGGGTGTCCCCTGCCTTGTGCCCCGAGTTCCCTGGGATAGGCTCCGGGCTCCCCACGACCCCGTGTAGGAAAAGCAGTACAGAAAATGGACGGATGTTCGGATTTAGAAGTTAAAATGATTAATACCCAATAACACATGTTCAAACAACTCATGACATTCTTGCTGCAGGGAAATGTGGCCCAAATCTAATTTTTGACACCGTGCACAGCAAATCCACATGCAATCTGGCATTTTCAATTCTGCTGTGCGGTATTGAAATCTGATGCACATCCGATACTTGGCAGCTAGCCTTCAGGTTAAAGGCAGAATCCAACTCAGATTTTGGCATAATTTGAACTTTTTCACACATCCATGCTACAGTTTGGCATCCAAATATGTCCTTTCAAAGTAGCCACTATGACTCCGCAGAAAGCCATCATTAAAATCTTGGCTCTGATTCACCTCTTTGCCCTTGTAGTGATTTTTCTGCATTCGCAGTTGGCTTGCACTGCACATTAGCTAAGTGTGAAAAACAACTGTAGGTTGCTGATGTGGCTTTTTTTTTTTTTTGTGCTGTTTACATGTTTCCTTTGGAGTTTTTGGGCTAGGTCAGATTAGTCAGATTAGGGTACAATGTAACCCATGTAACAAAAGAACTGGATTTGGAAATGATGATTGCTGTGTGAACGCATATGGATTGTTAGCGCATTTAACCGCATCTGCGCCGATGGGGTGTGACGTCAGACAGCGGCTTATATTAAACTGCGTGAAGCCGCTCCAAAGGACACCCACTCACTTCCCCTCCTCTACCCGAACGCACACACACATACACACACACACACTCTCTCTCTCTCTCAAACACACAAAGCGCGCCATCATCTCCATCTGCTGTTGCCCAGAATCCGAAACAGTGCGAATTGGACGCGGGTGCGAGACAGTATACAGTACGCGTCAGAGAACAGTTACTTCCGCTAGCCTTTTAGCTGGATTGGATTTGTGTCCGTGGATCGGTCGCAGGGTATGCTGCTGCTGGTGGTGGTTGGGTGGATCTGAAGCGTTCCTGCCGATCTTAGCCGACATGCACCGGGTCTCTGCCGACACCGGCCCGGCTTTATCATGCTGTTCAGACTCTTTGCGAGGTAAGCGCGAGCAGCACTGATTTATTTTCGGCGCTAAACCTGGCTGTGAGTGATGATTTCTGAGAGAGGCTGTGTCTAACACTGTAGGAGGCGATATACGAGACAAGCAATAGCAGGCATGTCAAAACAAAGGCTGTTCCGCCTCCCCGATCATCGCACACACTTTTCCTTCAATGTCTCTTTATGCACTGGGGGGGAAATTACGACTGAATGTAACATGCAGTTATCAGCCATTGCTGCTGCTTTGCATCAGATTACAGGATAAAGAGACGTTTGTTTTCTTCTTTCATTAGCGGAACGGAGCCCAATTGTCCACACAATCATCTCCTTGTCCCCCCCCCCAATTTTATTTACTTAAAAAAAAGGACAGGCAAAATAACTGTGTGCAGCTGCCTAACAACTGTGGGAACACAAAGTCATAAGACTCGCAGGGTAGTCGATGAAGCTTAGTCAGTTTATTCTGAACGTGTTTAACGGTCTGTCTCTTCATCTGGCTTTGCACAGACATTTTGGAAGAAGGGGGGTGGGGTGGGGTGGGGTGGTGGCAATCTCCACCCACATGCACACCCACTTCTCCCCACGTATCCACAAAGTCTGCCCATTTCAAAATCTGCTCAAACATTATTCCTTGACAGCAGGCTTTTAAGCAGTACACCAAGTAAGTGTCCATGTGTTGAGTTGGCTTGACATAAGATCAGTGTTGCAATCAGATCTCTTAATGCAGACCACGAATCTACTTCATGCTTTACTCACGGTATCGTATTTATTCCGGCAGCAATTCACACAGACATGCACATTAATCTTCACTGATGCCTGACTTTATTCACAACAATAGGCAGCCATCGGTTTTGATCTTTCTGGATCATAAAGCGTGATCATTTCTGAGATCTGAAAGGTCAGCCATATACGTTTTTGAAGTGGTGTTTTCTAAGCATTTCCTGTATTATTTCCTGTATGAATACTCACACAGCAGTATGCTATGTATGCACACACACACACTTGCACACATTTGTCACACCGTTATATCCTTGCATGCTGAGTGCAGCCTGTTGGGTATTTCCCATTGTAGTTCCCAATTCCCAACATAATTCTGCACTTTTAAGTAAATGGAATTGTCAGCATTCCACCGTCACCGGAACAAGATCCTATAACCAACCAGTTACTAGAAACGAGGGTGTTGTTGATTATAACAGACATCACTTAGGTAAAACATACCCACATGCTTTGAGTAAACATGAAGTTCTCAGTGATTTACAGGCGAAATATATATATATATATATATATATATATATATATATATATATATATATATATATATATATATATATATATATATATGTGTTATATCTAGTGCTGCACCAGAGGAGTTGCCAAAGAGCAGTGAAGCTCTTGGAACCAAAGCTAATCAACAACATATGATATATGATTATATATCATAATATTGTGTTCTTAATGTTGTTTTTATTCACTGGTTACCTTCCATTAACCTGTGCAGTTTGGTTACTGAGTATCTGTACTTTTACATATCAGTTTTTGTCAGTCTCAGTTCATTGCCAGACCTTTAAGCTGTGATCAACAAACCAACATAATGTACATTTGCTACAAAAAAAGTAATTATACTAATTCAGTTAGTTTTAATGGTAGTGTTTGCAATTTTCATTTCCACTGTACATTTTCATTTCAGTTTAAGACTGTTTTTTCTCTCTAATATTCTTAATCATGGTTTACTATATTTAATCCACTTTTGTTTGTCTCCATCTATCTTCATGCTTATTTTCTGCTGCTGGGTGGACACCTCATTTCTCTGCTCTTACATCATCTACCATGACAGAGTATTCTAAATATTAATGTCTTTCTTTTTTTTTTTTTTTGCACTAGGAGGATGCGCTGGCTGGGATGCTATCGGCTGGGACCCATGTGGAAAGCGCTTCTGGTGTTTGTGGTCATCGCCTTTGCGGGCCAACTCCTGGGGGTCCTCTTCAATAAAAGGTCAGAAGGAGGCCTGGTCCCCATTCAGCATTTCGCATAATGGCATTTTTATTATTAAATGAATATAGATATTAAATATAAATATCATGCTTCGAGTTTGTGATGGGCACTAACATAACCACACATTCTGCAAACAAATGAAATCTGTTCATTTTTTTTTTTTTTTTATCGGGAAAGACTAGAATGCGAGCCAATCACAACATAGCAGGCATGTCCAATGCTGAAATGCTAATCACTTGGTTTATAATAATATATTTGACCTGCTACTCAGTCAAAGATGGCGACTTTCAAATCAACAACAACAACAACAACAAAAAACCCCGCTTCAACAGTTTCAAAACTGCACAATGGGAGTAAATGGTGCCATGTTGTCCACTCATATATACAGTCAGTGGTGTGCACTGTACATATTTTATTATTATTTTTATTCTGATGCTAAAAAAGTAGTAGCCAAATGTAAGTGCTTCTAAAGCTAACTAAATTAAATAGTGTGTAAATTAGTTGTTTGAACGACACGTTACATTCTAGGCTTCGTACTAGCTTTACACTCACCCTACAACAATCTCTGCTACTTCCTTAAGCTTTATTTTTCTTTCTATTGTCTCAACTTAAGATGATACCACTGTAGTAAGTTTTTTTTTTTCTAACACGTTTGTGTTTAAAACAGTACGTGTCTTAATTGCAGGTAGGAACTAAACTTGCGAGTGGGAAACTGAAGAACACTTTGTTTGGTTTGCTTTCCATTCATGGTTTCAGTAGGGACATTAGACAGATATCTGTAAAAGGATTATATTGAAAATGCACTGTGATATGTTTCTCAGTGTTTACTATCCCCTTCTGTTGTATTATAAGACTTATTTTCCAGTTCATAGTAGGCAGTAAGTCGACAAGTTTTTTGTTAGGTTTTTTTTTTGGAGGGGGATGAAAATATTCAAAAACTCAGAAGTGGGGCTCATGGGGAAAAAAGTCTGAATACCTCTGAGCTAATATGTAAATATATGCAAATGTGTAAAATACAGTAAATGAAAGTATATACAGTGTCCTAAGTATAAATAAAATGAGTAATGGAAAATGTATTCTGTATTTAGTTATAGTTTTTTCCCTCCATTTCACGAGTCTGGTATTGTCACTGTACTTTTTCTTTTTTTTTTTTTCTCTTGGCATTCTCACCTTTTCCAGAACCATTTCCTTATTATTATTATTTTTTTTTTACTGTAAGGCTGTAGTTAAATCAATACTAAATAATCAATTAAGTAAGTGGTTTTTGTTGCGTAGGCTGTTAGTGTACTAAACATTAATCAATCTTGTAGCTTTCTAATGCATTACTCGTGGGGTGTCTTTTTATTTTTTTATTTTTATAGTGCTTTGATTGCAGCTACAGTATCACTCAAACTGATCACATTTACTTTGGGAAGTCATGGAGCTTGACCTATTTCTTTCTCCTTGGGTTCCTTTAGTTTGTCTTCCCCTCATTACCTTACTTTCATTTATTCCCTTTCGCTTTATTCCCCATCACTCTCCTGTGAGGAAACAGAGGCTTCTCTGTCTCTCCCTTCTCTTTTGTGGTGGCATTTCCAAGTCTTTGTCAGATAGACTACAGGGAACTTCCTTCACAGGCTTCATTTGCACTTAAGCAGTGCCATATAGGACCGCACACTGATTAAACATTTTTTTTCTGCTGAACCACCCCATACCACTATCACCATCAGCAGTTAACATTACTAAGAGAAACACCAAAGTTCTTCTCACAGTACTAACCATCACCAAGAAAACTATTCTGAGCAATTGGAAATTAAAGAATACTATATTACTATATTATAACAAGAACAACCAACCACAGCAAGACATCTAGAGCCACAGCACATAATCACAAACAATAATTCATTAATTTATACACACACACACACACACACACACACACACAAGTCAAGTCAGGTTTATTTATCATTTGCACAGTATGTTGAGACATACAGTCAGGTCCATAAATATTTGGAAATGGACAAAGTTACTGTTATTTTAGCTGTCTACCACAGTATATAGCAGTTGAAATTAAATAATGACTACTTGAAACCAACTAAAGAAATCAACTCTAGAGCTTGTAAGTGAAGTAATGAAGGAATAACACACACATGGCTATGGAACAGCTGAGCAGCCAAATCTCCGTTTACTTTTGGTCCCTTAACAAGCGGGGACCATGTATAAAAATTTCTGTAATTCCTACACTGTTCACCCAATTTGGATGTAGAACCCTGTACTTTGGATGTAGTCTGCACTTTGAGCTCATATTCATTATTTAATTAATATAAAAGTAAAAAATATATATAATATTTCAACTCCGATATACTGTGGTAATTATTTTGGACCTGTGCGTTGAAATGCTTATGGTGAGGCTCAGGGAAATTGCTTATGTGTAATTAGCACAAAACCCAAGTGCTTAAAGTAGAATAAAAGAAACACAATAGGAATAGAATAAACAATATACAATGTACATAATGTATATGTAATACCATATTTGTTTCTTTTGTTCCTTTATTTGTCTTGTAGTGTTTACATGTGTTGTACCTCTAAGTTTTTGTTTTCTTATTGCTGATTTTCACATTCGTTTCAGTTTGTAGTCTCCCTCTTTTTTATGGGACCTTACTGGTTGAAACATCTAGTAAAACTAACAAAGTCTCAATAGCTTCCATTGTACATTGCACATTGGATGGCATCCAAAGAGTGGGGGTGTGAACCGTGCTATTGCACCATAGTTCTGAAGAAATGCATTTTGTTCCAATCTATATGGGGAAATGTCAGTAAGACCCATTTCACTTACTCTTACACCACCATGCTGTTTCTCTATAATTATTGCTTATTATCTGATATCTGATTAGTCACATCCCTTTGTCATTGTTTGTCTCTTATATTGTTAGTTGGGTTCAGCCGGAGCGGCCTCGGTCTCTGTTCTCTCTTTCTGAGACCGGTCAGGGGCCTCCTCTTGGCTCCTGCAGGCCCCAAACACACATCATGTTCCTGAAGACCCACAAGACAGCCAGCAGCACTGTTCTCAACATGCTCTACCGCTTCGGTGAGGAGCAGGGCCTGCTTTTCGCCCTCCCAATGGGCTACCAGTTTGGCTATCCTCTCCCCTTCATAGCCCAGAGGGTCAAAGGGTACAGGGGTCCCCATGTAGCCAAGTTTGACATCATGGGAAACCACATGCGCTTTTACAAGCCAGAGGTATGGGAATAAATGTTGTTAACTATGTTTTGATGTCGTTGGAGTTTTGTCATGCAACAATACTTCATTAAGCAATGTGTCCTCTGAATGAGGTGAATTTTAGTAGTGAACCAATTCTTGGAATTGTCTTGCAACACATAACTTTGTAACTCATTACTGTCACCTAGTTACTCACAGCCAGGAGAGTTTCACCTATTATAGATATAAAGCTGTTAACCCTCTTTGAAATATAAACATTTAAAAGCTTCCATACTAATATTGTTCTAATATTGTTTCACTTTCATTAGAACATCACCATTAAAAGCAGAACAACGTCCGTATTTAAACGAGTATAGGCTTCAACTATCTTATCTAGAAATATTCAGCTCTGTATTCAGCCCGGAACTGTACTTAAGATGGGTTGTAGAGATGTAGAGGTTAAATACAGGATACTCTGTAAGAATAGTGCTTTGCATCAATAGTACTGTGATCATGTTCTAGTAGTGAAACTTGTAGTAAATCCCACACACTCTTAGGAATGCATGTGATCCACTCATTCACTCACTCAACCACCCACCCATTCACCTACTCACACATAGCAGGCAGACGATGGTCCACAAGAGGGAGAAACCACTTTAGCAGCAACAGAAGTTTGTTAGGATTGTTCTAGCACTGACCCAGGTCAAAGCACCAGTGGTTCCTCTGATCAGTGCCACATTTTCTTGAGTGAAATTTATATATAGCACTTAAATGTGTGTAGATTTACATAACTGCAGGGGACACACTGCCCTGCACAGTTTTCCCTACATCCATCCCACCCAGTACAGTTCTATAAAGTGAAGGACTTAATGATTAGCTAACGTGTTGAGAGTACGGGAAACCTCAAACTAGGGATGGGCGATATGGACTTAAAATTATATCACGATATTTTCTGGTATTTATTGCGATAACGATATCAGTGACGATATAAATGCAGTTCCATTCACCACTGTTTTTGGCTACAAGTGATAGATGCATGTAGGGCTGTGACGGTGGCAGATTTTTACCACTGCGGTGAGAGTGAAATTTATAATATAATGTAATGTAATCGTAATAATAATAATAATAATAATAATAATACTCAGTGAAACAACTCAATACAGCCTTGTTGTGTCATGTTGTTGCAATGAGAAACAGCCTGAGGGCGTTGTGGGATACGGTATTGTGATTGAGGGAGGAGAAGAAGTGGATAATAAAGAGAGTGAAGCACGTTTCTCTCTCCAAAATGTTCCCAGATCGCCGATGTAACATTTCGTTTCCCAACAACATCCATCGCAGCGGCAGAACCAGAAGTGAAATTCGCCTGACTAGATTTTGCCGCGCTCAAGCAAACCCGCGCCAAACTAACAGATAACACCATATAAGGAATTCATGATTACGTAATTTGTGTATTAATATGAAATCTCCCGCTATATGGTAGGCTATAAATACAAATTAATATTGCAACTGTTATTATTATTATTACACTTGTATATAAAACGTTGTACTTTGTACTTGTCATAGTGCCCACTCAAGCAGAAACATTAACGTGGCACGTGATGTGACACTACCGTAGGTGACACGCCACCGTGGCACGGTTGTCATGGCCACTGTCACAGCCCTAGCTGCATGCAGTCTTGAGCGCCTCAGAAACACGAACATTGAGCTAGCTCCTTGTTTAGCCATAAACTCCTCCTCCTCAGCTTCACGTTCGCCTTCCGCCATACTTGTTTCCGCTCTGCATGTGAGCTGCAAATGGGTCGCAGACCGTCGCACACAGAAATACGTCACCACCTAGGCTTTATCGTTATTATCGCGGGAAGACTGATTCTTATTGTGGGGAGAATTTCTACCGGTGTATCACAAACGATAAGATATCGCCCATCCCTACCTCAAACTCTGTAGGGCTGTGGCTCTCCAGGAGTAGAGCTGTGAAACAGTTTATTATTGTATACATGTACAGTACACATAATATCCACTAGATACTAATATTAGATATTAATATTACGTAATAAATGTGATATCATGTCTATTCTCTGTCCACAGGTGGAGAAAGTCATGCCTGCAAATACTTTCTATTTCTCAATTTTACGAGACCCTGTGGCATTAGCCGAGTCCTCCTATGCCTATTACAAAAATGTTGCCCCTGCCTTCCGCCGTTCAAAGGGACTAGGTGACTTTGCAGATAACCCGAACAAATACTATGACCCCCGACTGCGCAACAACCACTATGCCCGCAACCTGCTGTGGTTTGACTTTGGCCTTGATCACAACGCTAACTACTCCTTGGCTCTTGCAAAGCGTGGTGAAGCAGCGGTACGACGCAACTTTAAACTCATCCTTTTGTCTGAGTACTTTGACCAGTCCATGGTGCTGCTCCGACATGCTCTTTGCTGGCCTCTGGATGCTGTTGTATCCTTTAACCTGAATGCCAGGCAGCAGATATCCAAGAGCAGGTCAGGCTGGGTGGGAAATGCAGCTGCTCCAGCATCTTTAGCACTGACGGAAGAGCAGCGTCAGAAGCTGCGTGAGTGGAACGCCCTGGACTGGCACCTGTACCAAGCCTTTAACAGCACTTTCTGGGAAGAGGTGGAGAGATTCGGACGAGCGAGGATGGACACTGAGGTGACCTTATTGAGGAGCAGACGTGAGGTTCTGGCCCGTGTATGTCTGCGCGATGGAGGCCGGCCGGTTGAAGCTAGTCGCATTCGGGACAGGGCCATCCGTCCCTTCCAGAGTGGCCTGGTGAAGATTTTGGGGTACGAGTTGCAGCAAGGTCTGGACAATGCCACGAGGCAAGCCTGTCTGCGTATGATTAGGCCAGAGATCCAATACAAGGATCTGTTGGATCTCCGACAGTTTCCGCGTGCCCAGCAACTTCCAGGAGCAGCAGTGGCTGCAAATGGGCTTGCTGTTAAGAAGGATTCGTCACGTCATAGGACTGGACAGCATCCCGGAGAGTCATTAGAGAGAGATTGGGATGGAACCATATTAGTCCGTAATCAATCCCAAGAACATGTGGACATTAAGGGAAAACTGAGATAGTTAGTGAAATAGCCACACTTTTTTGCTGATTTATGGCTCCACTGGGCCTCTGCACTGGACTACTCAGAGCCAGAGTTAGATCCTGACATGTAATACTTGCTCAGCTTCTAAACTCCTCTTCATCTTGCCCTTTTTAGGTATCATGCATTAAATCATGTGACTTGGATGTCAGTGTGTAAAGAGCACTGTATTGATGTATGCAGTGGTACAAACGCAATGTAAACGGCCCTGGTATACAGCAGTGGGAATGATGCATGCTGGGTGATGTGTGATGCGGCTTGTTTACATCATGGTGCGTGGTGTCGGATTCTTCTGCTGCTTTCCTTGAGCTGTGATGGTACAAAAGCATTTCGAATGCTATCCATTGTCTCTCACTCCCACAAACACACTTTACATTTTATTTCGTGCTCCCTCCCACACGCTGACAATTTGGCATTGAGCCACATAGCACTTTTTTAGATTGACAGTGCTTCTGTGCCTAGTGACGGCACTGAAATAGAGCATAAAGCCATCGACTGGAGTACAAATACCACTAAAGCAGAACCATAGTTCCCTTACTGTCTGGCACAGATCTTGGAAATAAATGGAAAGAAAATCAATGGCATTGGTTTGGGGGTCAGCAATTGATTTATGATCAGTACATCACAGTAGCAGTTAGCTTTGTAGTGCAGGACTGCAGGAGGAAGGCGCGCTGTCTGGAATACTACAGCACAGTGCCTCCAGGATTTTGCGATTGCAGAAATGAATGCAAATTAATTATTCACGTGCGTCGGACATGAGTACAGCTAAGACTCATGTCTCATTTACCAACAAAAATCACTGCGAAAGACTGTGCGGAACAATTTTGTGTTCAATCCAAGTAGTTTTCTGCAACAAAGCACAAAAAACACTGCAAAATCCTGTACGAACTGCTACAGTCCTTTTTTTTTTTTTTTTTGCATTGGTTACCATAACAGGGCTTGTCATGGTCATGGCATTGTGTCATGGTGCATATTATATAAGCTACATAAAATGTCTCCAGTTGACACTGAAATAATTGAGCATAAATTAAATGTGTAATTGGCTGTTTCTGGTCCATCAGATGGATTAGGCTATTTCACTCACTGTAATCTACCTCTTGGCTCCTGTCAGAGGTTATTTTCTCTTATTTATGTTGCAGTTTTGAATATCTGTGTCTAAAATGGTATTTATTTGACATTCCCGAGGAATTTAGAATCATTAGTAAAGAACTAGTGTACTTAAACATTAGTGTAGTATTACCAGTACCTTTCAGTGTTTTATTATTTTGTTTATGACAGTGAACCAATACCACTTAAATGACTTGATGTAGGTAGACTTGTGCATGATTATGCTGAGGCTTTCTAGTGAAATTGGAGTGGCAGAGATGAATACTTTGCAAATGGTGAATGTTAACTGGATACAAGAAAGACAGAATGTCCGTAAATAATCAAATACATATGCGTGTCCAAATCTAAAATCCAAAATGTAGTGATTTTGCCTTACTTTATGAAACAAATTGGAACAGGGCTTGACTATTAATGCTTGTTGTATTCATGTTTTTTTCTTCTAAAAAAAAAAAAAACAAATCTTGATGTGTGTAACGTATTTATAGTTTCCTGAAAACGCAAGCGTCTCAATCTTGTGGTATGTAGAATGATGGTATGTAAATTTAGTATGAATTTGACTGAAATGCACCGTACAGCTCGATAAAGCTGAACGTATTAACGGGTCGCTCAGCTTCCATGTTTAAACTTCTAAGTTTATAACTTTTATCAGTTCAAGCATAATTATTAAAGCAGAACACTCCATGTGTAGTCATTATAATTATAGTAGGTGATGATGTATAGTGTACGTTAAAATACTTTGTGCATGTTTATAAATAGCACTCACTGACACCAGTGTTTAATAGGAATCCAGATTCATCCCTGTTTTTGCCACACTACATCGTGATTTTGTATTTCGCCATACTTTGCTATAACAAATCCGCTTGACCCGAGGGCAACATCGATGGGGGAATGTCGGCGTCCGAGAAAATCAAACATTTCTAATGTAAAACCTGTTTGTTATAGCAATCCTTTTTCTTTCCATATTCTAAATCAGTATTTAGAGCTAATGTTTTGTAAAAGATGGCAAATAGTAAGGGGGACTGAAAGTATGTGCAGACATTTATGCCAGCAAATTGCATGATGGAAATGAAGCTGAACACTAATTAAGACTCCTTGGTCTCAACCAAAGCTTTGCATCTTTATATTCACGAAGTTTGTACTGTATAGGGGCTGCCATTTGTCAACCAGTGAATACACAAGTACCTAACAGCCTTTATGGGATTGTAAGAAAGCAATATGATTTGATTTAGATGTGCTGCAGCCTTTTCGTCAGCTCTTGCTGAAATTGTTGTTGTTTCTTTCTTTTTCTGACAAGACTAAACGAAGCCTTCGGCTCGATTTGCCTGCGTCTGGCAGTTCATATTCGTTTTGTACTGAGATGATAGCATTCAAAACAAAAAAAAAAAAGAAAAGAAAAGAAAGAAAAGAGAAATGGCTTTGTAGACAAAAACTGCCCTTATTACTGGTCTGCTGTATTAGATTGCTGCTCTGTCATAATTGATCTCAAGAGTAGATATCTTACAGTCAGAGATGGTACACAAAAGAAAACTTGAATTTACATTTACATCGCTGATGCTATTTCAGTTAAAGGTACACCAAAGAGTTGCCGATATTGTTTAGTTAGGAAATACAGAACCTGTGACTGTGAAAATGGAATTCCTAAGCTATAATTGAGATTTTTTTCTTTTCTTTTTGCCCTTATATCTGACAAAACAGCCCCCCTAAGGCATAGGAAGTTACAGAGTCATTGGAGGTTGGATTGCATCTGACACCAAACAAAATCTTAACAGGGAGAGATATCTAAGAAATATGAAGCAAGAAAGCTCTGCTGACCCAACAAACTTTCCTCAGTACCAGAATCTTATATCTATGCTGCAAATTCAATGTGATACTGATACTCTGTCATAATGTGTTACATTATAGTAAATTTACAACACAGTAAATATTTACAATACAGTAAATATTCCATTTGAACCTTCGTATATTGTGTATTATATTTATTCTATTTCTTTTTGTTACTTGAATATTGAGGTTTGGTTAGAAACAACTTTTCAAAAAAAAACCTTTGTAAGTATCTTGTCTTGGATCTATAGTTTACTTGTATGTAGATAAATGGGGGAAAAGGTTGACCTGGTTGGGTTGAACGGAATAAAAATAAAACTAAAACTTTCGATAACAGAAACAACTGAACTGTGTGGTGTTTTTTTTTTGTATTCAATGGACCAAGTGTTGTAAATTTGTTCGGCAGCCTACACCAGAGGTTCTCAAACTTTTTTTTTTTTTTGCATCCAGTGGCCCTTTAACTGTAAAATAACTTCCAGGGATCCACTCTGTATAGATTTAAATGTGTACAAAAAAATATTCTGTCTGTTTACTAGAGCCATATCGCTTTATTTTACTGAATTCTGCACCAGCAGCACATTGTAGGAACAAATAAGTTGACATTATTTTATAGGCCTACTTGTTTTTGAGTAATTGCGGATTTAATTAAACCCGTTCAATCAATGTGACCAAACAAACTGATAACTAAGAGAACACAATAATAAATATAAGTTTGATATTTCTGGGTTGTGATTTTCCCTCACTATAACTGAACTAAATAAGAATCATGAACCCTCTGGCTAATGTATCACAGACCGCACTTTGAGAAAAATGGATCTGACATTTGATGGGATAAACATGAATTATCAAAGGCTTGCAGAGGGTCTGACTGGTTACTAAGAGGATGTCAGTACAGAATCATTATTGGGTATCAGCCAGTATTCAGGGTTCGGTATGAGTATCTCCTGCTGAAAAACCAAGCTTAGTCTGACCATCTACCTGGCCACTGACCACCGTCTTTTCCACTTGGTTTCTGAATTAGGGTTACTAGTACCATTTCATCGACGGGTTAATTTCAAGCAAATAACACGACAGCAAAGCAAGTAGAAAACTCAAACATTTTTTATTTATTCGTTTGTTTGTTTATTTTACAATTTTCTCCTCAATTTGGTAACCTGCCAAATTCCCACCACCAGCCAGCTCTCAACTGGGGAGGGTGAAGTCTAAAACTTAACACTCCTTGTCAAATAATAATGAGGTGTGGGAAAAATGGCAAGGGTGGTCTACCATATAAAACAGCTCGTCTGGTGTTTTGGCAGCTGATCAGACTGAGCTTGATTTTCAGCAGGGTTCAAAAAGTGGTATCAAAAAGGATTAGATGGGCGCATATCTAGTAATAATTGAAGGTGTTTTTTATTTGTATTTTTTATTATTATTATTATTATTTTTTTTTTTTACAGAAGACAGTATTTGGTTAGGGTTCTTAAAGTCCATGTCAGCTCATGTGCATTAGCGCAGAACTGTCTCAGGATTGTTTCTCGATAATCTACTGTTGCTGACTAGTTGTATTTCAGCTCCTTATCTGTGCTCCATTGTGATTCGATTAATAGGCCTGCAAGCTGGTTTGAATGTACCGAAGAAGCTGACAGAGCAACGCCATGGCACCAAATAGGATGTATTTTAATGTTATTTATTGCAGATAATTGCAATGTAAACAGACCTGCACGAGAGACGAATCAGGACGATTCGAGGATTTATGTCTGGGGAGAGGATGTTTACCCCCTGCTAGTTAAACAGGCCACCCGGATCTATTAGCCTAGCTAGTTAGCTCTCTCACTCTGCTTTCACGGTGATAACAACACCCCAGTCATGGTCTTGATGATGGAATCGCAGTGCGAATATTTTATGTATTTCCCCGCCGTGCCCATTTCTGACCTGTCAGACCCGGCCCGGTACCGCACCCTCCCGCGCCGCAGCCATCTGTACCTGGGGGAGACGGTGCGCTTCCTGCTGGTGCTGCGCGCGCAGAGCGGCTCGGGCTCCGGGTGCAGTGAGGAGCGCGCGGGCCGTGGCTGGCGGGAACTGGCCGCGTCTCTCCGCGCGCTCGCCAGCGTGTGTCCGGGTGAGAGCAGGGCGCGGGGGAGGGAGCGTTCCGGGGAAGATGGAGCCGAGGAGGAGGAGAGTGATGAAGATGATGGAGCGGCGAGCTGCTCAGCCAGAGGAGCCACGACATACCGGGGATTCAGGGAGTGTAAGCCGCTTCTCATTCACAATAACCCCGGTAACGGCGCAAGGGAGTTCCGCAGAGCTCCTGTGCAGGTGGGCCACCTTTATACCTTTATACACAACAATTTATTTATCAAATGACCCAGCGTCATATATATATATATACACACACACACACACACACACAACTATTAATATTACTGTTTAATCCTATTAGCTATGGTATGAACCTGCTTAGTCATTTCACAGACTGTCAACTGTGTGTGTGTGTGTGTGTGTGTGTGTGTGTTGTCCAAGCAATAACTGGCTTCCTTATAGTATTTGCTCTTTCACAGACGCCATCAGACCCATGAGTGAAAACAGATTGTTTGAACCGGCCGTATACCTACACTCCACTTTATTAAGTACACATAGCATTCATTGGCCCTTTTATCAGGTTCACCTGCCACGCTGATGTGCCTTGTAGGTTTACAATTGATGGCTGTAGTGCCTCTGCTTTATGTACAATTCGTCTCGCATCCTTTGCCCGAACCTTCACTGGAAACAGGGGGCCATAGAAGCATCACTGACTGGATAAAATCTGGGTGGCGAGCTGTTATGTTGTGCAGTAATTTGCAGCAATGATACAGACATGGTGGTGGTACGTTAGGATCAGTATGGCACTGGTATGAGTGTATCAGATTTGATTAAACACTCACAGAACCTGTGAACCTAAAATATCCTGCTAGTTTTTGTCAGAAACTGACCACTGGTTAGCAGTGGTCCTATGGTAATATAGGCTTTCCATTGCATTCTCTACATAGCAAAATATTAGTTGCAGTTACTAATTGTTCACCTACCCCCGAGGACAGAGGTGAATACATGGGGTTTCATAAAGGGGTTGTGGTTTAACGTTTGGCCTTCTGAATTGGTTCCTTCTTCATGCAGTATAAAGGACCGTAACCTAACGACAACTCTAGCTCCAGCAATGGTGCAGTGATATTGTTGCTGAGAAGCCATTACCACACGTCTTACACAATAAAACCAGTATGCTTTAAAATATAAGTAGAAACCGCGAGACTCTCCGAATGACGTCTGGGCCTTGGGACTAATGTTTGCACAGCCATCTATGTGGTTACACCCATTCGTGCAAACCTTTCCTAAATGCTCCTCAAGGACAAGTGAGAAGTTATAGTGGGTGGTTTCAACATTCTTATTGCCCTTTATATTATGTGTTTCTCCAACTTGTGATCTTGTTCAGTCTCCTGTGGATGAGCCAATGGTTCTGAATGATGAAGTCATCTTCCCCCTGACTGTGTCCCTGGATAAACTCCCGGTCAACACACTCAAAGTGAAGGTAAGAGGTATCTCTTTCTGCTATGTGCTCAGAAATGTTAGTTAGATGTGCCCAAATGCAGCTCACTGGCAAGCTGTACTTTGTAGTCTGTAACATAATAAAGGTAAAAACATGTTTGTTTGTTTTTTTATAGTGATGGTATTTTTCTTAGTAGGGTATTTTAGGTATTGTCTTGCATTATGTTAATATTTGACTGCATTTGCATCTGTCAATTTGTCTTAGGTTCTGTCTTTTGCAAGATTACCAAAATTTGTATGCGTTGTTTTTGTGTGTGGCGGCCTGGAAATCCCCTTCACATGATCAAATTTTGACATTTTATGCTCTATATATATATATATATATATATATATATATATAATGTGTATGTATATGTTATGCAAACTACAGGCTTTCCTGCTCCCCGAAAGTGAAAAAGGGAGAACATTTCATTTACTTTTAAAAATGAAATTTCCATGGGTGCAAGACCTTTACATTTATAACCTTAAGGAGAAACAACACTACTGCCGCTCCCTGTGAACTCACTATGTACATTTCTGTGTACGTTCCTGTACATATTTTGATGTGTAAAGTAAACGTGCAACATTACATCTTTGATTATCAGCGTCATCCACATCAGCCTCTGTCTCATCACCTGAGGTAAAAGTCACTCGCAGCATTCAACCACGAATCTCATCATCATCTCTTCACTTGACTGATCTCTTTTCACTCTAGTGACGTTAGTTCTGTAATAATAATTGCTCATTTATTCAATAAGTTATGTTTTTTTTTGGTTCCGTTTCTTGTTAGTAATCGTTTTATCAGGTTATTTAAACATTTTAAAAACTTTGTCATCTGTGCAGAGTATGTAAGCACTCTTCTCAGTTTTGATGATGATGATGATGTGACGATGTTGGACATTTTGACAGCTGGTACCTGATGACAAATTAAATTCATTAGGCTTGTGTCCATTTCATTATGACGTTGTGATGATTATGATGTTTTGGTGAAATATATTTATGGTTTCCTGAAGTAGAGATGTCCGACAGTATTATTGGCAGGAAAAACCTGTTTTTTCATCATTTTGTCTGCTTGGCAGAATTCAGCCACAGTGACATCTGGCCGGTTTTTGCAGACTGCCACACATATATGGATTTAATAATGGAGAAATCACTTGCACTTGATTGCTACCTAAAATTATTTGCGATGAGAATAATCATGAAAATATTCTGCTTATTAGTTAATATTAAAGCTGTATTAGTCTTACATTTTAAGCAAAATAATACCTAATAAAAAATAATGTTTTAATGTTGATTATGGTGTGCATGCACCTTCTAATAATGACTGACTGAAAAAAATATAAATGTCCTGACTTTTGGGTCAGGAATTGTAGATTTATTTTTGCTTGTGCCTTGTCCAGATCATAGTGACTGTATGGAAGCAGGAGGAGGAGAAGGCTGAGATCCAGGAACATGGCTACCTCAGCATTCTTCAGCAGAAGAGCCCGTGCCAAACCTTCCGCCAGGACCTCAATACCTTCAAAGCCCAAGGTAAGTGCTCACTTTCTATTGATCTCAGTAACAAAACAAACAAGTCAGAGCTCAGAGCTTGGAATTTTTGTCCCCTGTGCATTCAAGCTACAAAGTTGGGGGAAATCATGTCCTCCTTTCCCAACAAGCTAGCCAGCTAACTGTAATGTTTGATGTATATGTCTCTCCTCCAATCAGTGAACTGTATAGTTAATGTTATAGATTTAACAAGCTAATGTAGCAGATCAGATTTAAAAATGAAACGTTTAAATATATTCTCCACCAGTTACAATTCATGTAACGAATTAAAAGATGTTTAACACGTTTAAATGTATTCTCCACCAATTTATGTAAGGAATTAGCTCGAATGGCGTGAAATATATCTATATATCTAATCAACGCGTGTTGTGACCAGTTATAAATATACATCAGCCATGAAAGGGAATTCATGTATGTGCACATATACATATAGATAATTAACTACAACGGATTATAATTAATTATGACTATGTATGTGGTCTAGATCAGCTTTTAGGATTAGCTGTAGTCTAGTTTTAGAATTATGAACTTTAAAGAGGGAGTTTATCCTTCTGGCCAGGAAGGATCTCCGTTTCGAGAGCGGGTAGCGAGACTCGCAGTGTAGAAGTGACTCATCACGTGACCAAAACAGAGACAATCAAGTGTGGTGATAATAGATTTTAATAACTAGGTGTAACTATGGATACACACACAACTAACTCTAAGCAAACAATACATATGTACATCTATATACAAGGAAATAGAGAGTATAGAGAGAAAGTAATGAAGGGAAGAGGGTAGCAGACAAAAACAACAATTAATTAGCCGTTTTCAAAACCAGCAACGAACTTAATCTCCTGTAAACAGGGGTACAATCTTAACGCAGATATAGATTCATTAACTATACTTGTATGGCTTGGGTGTTGTCGGTTTGAAAGTTTTGCACGAGGTCGTGTCGAGTTCGCTGGTTCGTCGTGCCGTTTGAAAAGGTGTGGGCCGTGAGGCGGTTGCATCCTTTGTCCGGGAGAGAGAGAGAGAGAGAGAGATTCCCTCTTCCCGGGAAGTGAACTAAGACTGAAGAGGGTCTAGAGAGTGTGAAGAGTGTGAGTACGTGTTGTTGTTTTAAAGACAACACCGACGCACACGCCTCTCGGGGCTATTGGCCAATCAGGAAGTTGGATTTGTTGGCGGGAGGGACTTCCTGTGTGTCATCTCTTAAGAGTGGGTTGCCCATCCGGGGCGGCGCCAGTTTAAACCATATTATAAATGCGATTAAGAGAAAGCATGAAATGATGTATCCCATTGTAATGTGATATGCATAATCAATCAGGGTATCAGGAGACGATTAATTACATACCAAATTCGATGGTCGAAACAGCAGAAGGGGGTTACTGATAGGGATCCACAGCTCAAAGAAACAGAGAAACTTCTTTGCTAAGTCCAGGCTGATTCAGAAATCAGTTTGATACAGACGTTCAGACGTTACACTAATATGTTTGTATGTTTATTGATCTAAAGCAAATACCTGTATATACAGCCTAACTCATTTGAAGGTAAGAAGTGCCAGTTTGTTTACTGCTGATGCTGTGTGCAGCCATGTTGATTTGATGCCACTTGCTGAACTTGAGGAGTTCCTGAGTAGGAATTCGGAGTTGAGTTGAGTTTTCTTTGGGTTTTTCTTGGTCAGAAGTCGGGAATTACGGCACATAAGACAGCTCCGATTTTAGTCATTCTAAATGTTGTTGCATCCTTACAGTAGGTTAATCTGTTCTGTTCTATCTGTCATCTTTCTATTTTAAACTGACTGATTTGTAAGCCATTACCATTGGGCTCAATGCATTTTAAACTGTTCTCATTTATTTCAAAGAATGATGGGCCTTTTGTAGAATAAGGTTCAAATTTTTTTTATTTCTACCTGTAATGAAGAAGTTAATCAGTTTTACCCCTTATTTTCCACTTTCAGTCAGCACCACTCTGAACGTCCTTCCTCCGCCCACAGTGAAGTGTCAGCAGATGACTGTGTCTGGGAAACATTTGACTGTACTTAAAGGTATTTTGGAAAGCTTATTACCATACAGCCGTGGCCAAAAGTTTTGAGAGTGACACAAATATTAATTTTTACAAAGTCTGCTGCCTCAGTTTTTATGATGGCAATTTGCATATACTCCAGAATGTTATGAAGAGTCATCAGATGAATTGCAATTAATAAACAAAGTCCCTCTTTGCCATGAAAATGAACTTAATCCCAAAAAAAACATGTCCACTGCATTTCAGCCCTTCCACAAAAGGACCAGCTGACATCATGTCAGTGATTCTCTCGTTAACACAGGTGAGAGTGTTAACGAGGACAAGGCTGGAGATCACTCTGTCATGCTGATTGAGTTAGAATAACAGACTGGAAGCTTTAAAAGGAGGGTGGTGCTTGAAATTATTGTTCTTCCTCTGTTAACTATGGTTACCTGCAAGGAAACACGTGCAGCCATCATTGCTTTGCACAAAAAGGGATTCACAGGCAAGGATATTGCTGCTAGTAAGATTGCACCTAAATCAACCATTTATCGGATCATCAAGACCTTCAAGGAGAGAGGTTCAACTGTTGTGAAGAAGGCTTCAGGGCGCCCAAGAAAGTCCAGCAAGCGCCAGGACCGTCTCCCTAAAGTTGATTCAGCTGCGGGATCGGGGCACCACCAGTGCAGAGCTTGCTCAGGAATGGCAGCAGGCAGGTGTGAGTGCGTCTGCACGCACAGTAAGGCGAAGACTTTTGGAGGATGGCCTGGTGTCAAGAAGGGCAGCAAAGAAGCCACTTATCTCCAGGAAAATCAGGGACAGACTGCTATTCTGCAAAAAGTACAGGGATTGGACTGCTGAGGACTGTGGTAATGTCATTTTCTCTGATGAATCCCCTTTCCGATTGTTTGGGGCATCTGGAAAAAAGCTTGTCCAGAGAAGAAAAGGTGAGTGCTACCATCAGTCCTGTGTCATGCCAACAGTAAAGCATCCTGAGACCACTCATGTGTGGGGTTGCTTCTCAGCCAAGGGAGTGGGCTCACTCACAATTTTGCCTAAGAACACAGCCATGAATAAAGAATGGTACAAAAACATCCTCAGAGAGCAACTTCTCCCAACCATCCAAGAACAGTTTGGTGATGAACAATGCCTTTTCCAGCATGATGGGGCACCTTGTCACAAGGTAAAAGTGATAACGAAGTGGCTCGGGGAACAAAACATCGACATTTTGGGTCCATGGCCAGGAAACTCCCCAGACCTTAATCCCATTGAGAATTTGTGGTCAATCCTCAAGAGGCGGGTGGACAAACACAAACCCACAAACTCTGACAGACTCCAAGCACTGATTATGCAAGAATGGGCTGCCATCAGTCAGGATGTGGCCCAGAAGTTGATTGACAGCATGCCAGGGCGAATTGCAGAGGTCTTGAAAACGAAGGGTCAACACTGCAAATATTGACTCTTTGCATAAACTTCATGTAATTGTCAATAAAAGCCATTGACACTTATGAAATGCTTGTGATTATATTTCAGTAACAGTTAGTAACATCTGACAAAAAGATCTAAAAACACTGAAGCAGTAGACTTTGTGAAAATTAATATTTGTGTCATTCTCAAAACTTTTGGCCACGGCTGTATTATGGTCTTTTATTAATGGAAAAAACTTAGGCAGCACTTACATACATTGCGATGCTGATTTAGGTGATTTTTTTTGGTTCTTAAAATATACTTGTTTAGCTAGATATGGTTTGTCAAGGGTGAACTTACTACCTTTCTATGTACATCCCTGTACATATTTCAGTGTGTACAGTAAATGTGCAAAAATCTTAGATTGTTGATTTTTTTTTTTTTCTATTTCTTTGTAATGGACACGCACCCAGTTGTCACTTAGTTTTTTAAAGTGAGGTGAAGCTAAAGGTCTCATTAAATTTGTAGCTTGATACAGGTTAACATGTAAGGTTTGGGGCATCAAACATGGGTACTCCCAAAAAAAGTGTTTTTTGACATTTATCATCGAGATCATTACAGATATGCCCTTTTTTTTTTTTATTGCATTTGAGTCGATTCTGATTGTACATAATATAAATACACAAACATACATAGCTTCATCTTCTTAGCATGTATACTCTGGGAATTTTTAAGGGAAAAAATTAAAAAAAAAAAAAAAAAAAAGGAGACATGGCATGTCATGAAGCGCATCTGGGCCAAATTTTAAAATGGCTGCTATTTTGTAATGAGTGAGAGTTGACTCAAACAATTTGGGTCTTTTTGTTCTCGTACTTGTACTAAGAGGACTGTAAATCAGCAAAAACTTGTGTTTCCACAGCCTGGTTGATTTGACATAGAATCACAGACTATTATTTTATTTAGAGACATAATTACTTTGTGCATTTCTAAGCATTAAAGCAAGATTTATAGGGGTCATTTGGAAAAATAAAATTGCCTCCACAGCAAGCAAAATATCACAGTGGACTCTCTTTATAAAATGAAAGCCTGTCTAAAAACAAGCAGCGTGTACTTTTACTCTCTGAGTAGATACTGTTAAACAGGCCCTCTGAGAATATCTGATAGAAATGAGAACAGAACCATCTTCATATTATTATAGAAATAGTCCACCTGAGTCCCATTCCCAATAACCTTTATGAAATATATTTATGCAGTTGGAGTCAGGTTGCTCAGTGTAAAGTTACACATACAGGTGCATCTCAATAAATTAGAATGTCGTGGAAAAGTTCATTTATTTCAGTAATTCAACTCAAATTGTGAAACTCATGTATTAAATAAATTCACTGCACACAGACTGAAGTAGTTTAAGTCTTTGGTTCTTTTAATTGTGATGATTTTGGCTCACATTTAACAAAAACCCACCAATTCACTATCTCAACAAATTAGAATATGGTGACATGCCAATCAGCTAATCAACTCAAAACACCTGCAAAGGTTTCCTGAGCCTTCAAAATGGTCTCTCAGTTTGGTTCACTAGGTAAGCCACAAACATTCATTGCCAAAGAAGCTGGCTGTTCACAGAGTGCTGTATCCAAGCATGTTAACAGAAAGTTGAGTGGAAGGAAAAAGTGTGGAAGAAAAAGATGCACAACCAACCGAGAGAACCGCAGCCTTATGAGGATTGTCAAGCAAAATCGATTCAAGAATTTGAGTGAACTTCACAAGCAATGGACTGAGGCTGGGGTCAAGGCATCAAGAGCCACCACACACAGACGTGTCAGGAATTTGGCTAAAGTTGTCGTATTCCTCTTGTTAAGCCACTCCTGAACCACAGACGATGTCAGAGGCGTCTTACCTGGGCTAAGGAGAATAAGAACTGGACTGTTGCCCAGTGGTCCAAAGTCCTCTTTTCAGATGAGAGCAAGTTTTGTATTTCATTTGGAAACCAAGGTCCTAGAGTCTGGAGGAAGGGTGGAGAAGCTCATAGCCCAAGTTGCTTGAAGTCCAGTGTTAAGTTTCCACAGTCTGTGATGATTTGGGGTGCAATGTCATCTGCTGGTGTTGGTCCATTGTGTTTTTTGAAAACCAAAGTCACTGCACCCGTTTACCAAGAAATTTTGGAGCACTTCATGCTTCCTTCTGCTGACCAGCTTTTTGAAGATGCTGATTTCATTTTCCAGCAGGATTTGGCACCTGCCCACACTGCCAAAAGCAGCAAAAGTTGGTTAAATGACCATGGTGTTGGTGTGCTTGACTGGCCAGCAAACTCACCACACCTGAACCCCATAGAGAATCTATGGGGTATTGTCAAGAGGAAAATGAGAAACAAGAGACCAAAAAATGCAGATGAGCTGAAGGCCACTGTCAAAGAAACCTGGGCTTCCATACCACCTCAGCAGTGCCACAAACTGATCACCTCCATGCCACGCCGAATTGAGGCAGTAATTAGAGCAAAAGGAGCCCCTACCAAGTATTGAGTACATGTACAGTAAATGAACATACTTTCCAGAAGGCCAACAATTCACTAAAAATGTTTTTTTTATTGGTCTTATGAAGTATTCTAATTTGTTGAGATAGTGAATTGGTGGGTTTTTGTTAAATGTGAGCCAAAATCATCACAATTAAAAGAACCAAAGACTTAAACTACTTCAGTCTGTGTGCACTGAATTTATTTAATACACGAGTTTCACAATTTGAGTTGAATTACTGAAATAAATGAACTTTTCCACGACATTCTAATTTATTGAGATGCACCTGTGTATATATATTTATATTGTGGTGTAAGCCAGCTTTTACACAGCTGGAGATAAGCAGAGGTGGTTGTGCTCCACTGCTTCATTTCTGTGACTTCCTTCCCCGTGTGTGCTATGTCCTGTTTATGCATGTCAGTGTTAAACGGTAGCTCTCAGGAGGAGGTGTGTGTACACGATGTCCGAATCCTACCCAACTTCAATGCCTCTTATTTACCCATGATGCCTGATGGCTCCGTGCTGCTGGTCGACAATGTGTGGTATGATCTTATTAACCTTTGTGCACTAAATGATTTTTATTTTTAAGTAGATAATGCATGTTTAATTGATGTGCCCCACTATAAACACATGCTACTGCACTTATATACAGTTGCAATCAAAGTTATTCAACCCCCATTGCAAATCAGGTTTATTGTCAAAATTTACAGAATTTCAGCTGTTTCCAATGAACAGATCAAACAAAAGCAATTGAAATAGTTCAACACAACGAATGCTTCAAGTGGTTTCCCCAAATTCAACTGAAAATGCAACTTATAATGACTTCTTCAGTCTCAAAATTATTCAACCCCTTCATGGCAAGCATCTTTAGTACTTAGTAGAGACCCTTTTGCTGTTATGACCTGCTGCAAACGAGATGCACAGCCAGACACCAGCTTCTGGCAGTGTTCCTGAAGAATCTTAGCCCATTATTCATGAGCAGTGGCCTCCAGTTCAGTAATATTCTTGGGTTTGCGTGCTGCAACCGCCTTCTTCAAATCCCACCAGAGATTTTCTATGGGGTTCAAGTCAGGTGACTGTGATGGCCACTGTAGAATCTTCCAGGACTTCTTCTGCAACCAAGCCTTGGTGGAATGTGAGGTATGCTTGGGATCATTGTCCTGTTGGAAGGTCCAATGACAACCAAGCTTCAGCTTCCTCACAGATGGCATGACGTTTTCTCCTAGGATTTCCTGATACTGAATGAATCCATCTTGCCTTCCACACGCTGCAGGTTTCCAGTGCCAGAGGATGCAAAGCAGCCCCAGATCATCACAGAGCCACCACCATGCTTGACTGTGGACAGAGTGTTCTTTTCAGTGTATGCTTCATTCTTCTTCCTCCAGACATACCACTGATCCATCGTGCCGAAAAGTTCCACAGAACAGAATCCCAAAACTTCTGTGGCTTATTTATGATTTTGAGCACACTGGAGCCGACTTTTCTTGTGCTTTTGGGTCAGTAGTGGTGTATGTCTTGGAGTTCTGGCATGGAAACCTTCTGCGTTTAGTATGTGCCATACTGTGCTCGCTGAAACCTCAGTGCCTGTTGCCACCAAGTCTTGCTGCAGGTCTTTTGCTAAAGGTCTTTATTTTGTTGAATAATTTTGAAACTGGAGAAATCATTATAAGTTGCATTTTCAGTTGAATTTGGGGAAACCACTTGAAGCATTCGTTGTGTTGAACTATTTCAATTGCTTTTGTTTGATTTGTTCATTGCAAACAGCTGAAAGTCTGTAAATTTTCACAATAAACCTGATTTGCAATGGGGGTTGAATCATTTTTTGATTGCAACTGTAGGAAAAGTATTGAGGATAAAACTAAACTCATCCTAAACTGCTAGGGTCATTTAGAAAACATGAACAGCATAAATGGAAATAAAATGTCCAAAAGAAGGAATGAAATGATTAATTTTATATTAATTCCCACTTTTAAAAAATTATTTAAGTGTGTAACATCAGTATAAGCTAAATCATTAAAGTGTGTAAACTATCCCTGGTTGGTGTGAATACTTTTTCACTTTCTCCATCCTGCTGCAGCCATCAGTCAGGCGAGGTTGCCATGGCGTCCTTCTACAGGATGGACAGTGAGTCTAGTCACCTTCCCAGCATGCTCAGCGCTCTGGAGCAGCAAAACTTCCTGTTTCAACTGCAGCTCAGCGACCAGGCCCAAGATGATTCTAATGAGGTGTGTGCAGAGAATAATGATGATGGAGCTTTTTTATTATTATGGAGATGCAAACGAGAGTCAGGAAAGGAAGTGTGTGGTTAAAGGTGAGAAACCGTTTTAGACTATGACTTGAAAAGAAAACGTTACCAAGAAAAACCCTAACAACAAATTATTTAATATTAAATCCATAAACTGATTAATAGTAAGATCAACTACTAAAACAGTTTGTGCACTTCCTATATGATGCCTTAAATAGCAACAAGCCCAGCTGTGATCAGCTAAAACACTTGTTGAGCTGAGTGAATATTTGTGACCCAGGGTCTTGAGGTGCCACTGATCGCAGTCCTCCAGTGGTCCACTCCCAAGCTGCCATTCACCAGCTGCATCTACACACACTACAGTGTGCCTAGCATTAGACTGGACCGGCCTCATTTCATCATGACCGCGAGCTGCCCCAGTGCCGTGAGGGCTCATGAGCACTTCAGAGTGCGCTACACACTCCTCAACAACCTGCAGGACTTCCTGGCTGTACGGCTCGTCTGGACACCAGAGGGTGAGTAGGAAGGCCATGCAGGGATGATGAAAAAAGAGCTGATAGAATTCTGGATTAATGAAGAAATTATGGAGCATAGTGTTTCTCATCTGTTGGGTTGCGAATGTATCCTTCATTCAAAACGTTAAACCTTTATTTACAAAAAGGTCGATGTATAGAACTTCCCATTTTAAAAGTCATCTTAAGTCATCTGGTTTATCCTAGTAAGTCTGAAACTTGTCATTAGTAGGTTAACATTAAACCGTGACATGTAAGCCTAACGGGTGGCATTGCTGATTCATATCTTTGGTTTGTATGGGTGTCCTTCCAACCTCCCGAAAACGTGCCAGTAGGTGTATTGGCGACTCTAAATTACCTAAATGAGTGTGTGAATGTGTGTGTGTGCATGGTGCCTTACTGTGGACTGGCATCCCATCCAGGGTGTATTCCCAACTCAAGCCAAATGTTATCCCGGGATAGACTCCGGAGCCACTGCATCCCTGACCAGGATAAAGTGGTTATTGAAAGTGGGTGAGTGCCATATCCTAAAGTAAGATCGGTTGAGAACCACTGATATAGAATGGGTGTATGATGTTCAGACAGTTGGCTATGTGGATACCTTGAGTGGTGGAAAAATTCTGAATGACAGCTTTGTGTGTGTGTGTGTGTGTGTGAGAGAGAGAGAGAGAGAGAAAAATCTTGGATGCTTGGAGAGAAGATTACATTTGTGAGAGTAATATATGAAGAGATAACTGAGAGATATACAAAGTGAGGACATGTGAAGAGAATCAAAAAAGAACAGACCGAAGCAGAAGGCAGATGTACAGAATGGTGAAAAGTCAGGAAAGGAAGTGTGTGGTTAAAGGTGAGAAACCGTTGAAGAGTATGACTTGAAAAGAAAACATTACCAAGAAAAAGCCCTAACAAGTTAACGATCTAAATATAGAGACACTTAGATGAAGCATTGAAGTAGAGACATGTGTTAAAGATACAATATACAGCTTTATATATACAGGTGCATCTCAATAAATTAGAATGTCGTGAAAAAGTTCATTTATTTCAGTAATTCAACTCAAATTGTGAAACTCGTGTATTAAATAAATTCAGTGCACACAGATTGAAGTAGTTTAAGTCTTTGGTTCTTTTAATTGGGATGATTTTGGTTTACATTTAACAAAAACCCACCAATTCACTATCTCAACAAATTAGAATATGGTGACATGCCAATCAGCTAATCAACTCAAAACACCTGCAAAGGTTTCCTGAGCCTTCAAAATGGTCTCTCAGTTTGGTTCACTAGGTAAGCCACAAACATTCATTGCCAAAGAAGCTGGCTGTTCACAGAGTGCTGTATCCAAGCATGTTAACAGAAAGTTGAGTGGAAGGAAAAAGTATGGAAGAAAAAGATGCACAACCAACCGAGAGAACCGCAGCCTTATGAGGATTGTCAAGCAAAATCGATTCAAGAATTTGAGTGAACTTCACAAGGAATGGACTGAGGCTGGGGTCAAGGCATCAAGAGCCACCACACACAGACGTGTCAAGGAATTTGGCTACAGTTGTCGTATTCCTCTTGTTAAGCCACTCCTGAACCACAGACGACGTCAGAGGCGTCTTACCTGGGCTAAGGAGAAGAAGAACTGGACTGTTGCCCAGTGGTCCAAAGTCCTCTTTTCAGATGAGAGCAAGTTTTGTATTTCATTTGGAAACCAAGGTCCTAGAGTCTGGAGGAAGGGTGGAGAAGCTCATAGCCCAAGTTGCTTGAAGTCCAGTGTTAAGTTTCCACAGTCTGTGATGATTTGGGGTGCAATGTCATCTGCTGGTGTTGGTCCATTGTGTTTTTTGAAAACCAAAGTCACTGCACCTGTTTACCAAGAAATTTTGGAGCACTTCATGCTTCCTTCTGCTGACCAGCTTTTTGAAGATGCTGATTTCATTTTCCAGCAGGATTTGGCACCTGCCCACACTGCCAAAAGCAGCAAAAGTTGGTTAAATGACCATGGTGTTGGTGTGCTTGACTGGCCAGCAAACTCACCACACCTGAATCTATGGGGTATTGTCAAGAGGAAAATGAGAAACAAGAGGCCAAAAAATGCAGATGAGCTGAAGGCCACTGTCAAAGAAACCTGGGCTTCCATACCACCTCAGCAGTGCCACAAACTGATCACCTCCATGCCACGCCGAATTGAGGCAGCAATTAAAGCAAAAGGAGCCCCTACCAAGTATTGAGTACATGTACAGTAAATGAACATACTTTCCAGAAGGCCAACAATTCACTAAAAATGTTTTTTTTTATTGGTCTTATGAAGTATTCTAATTTGTTGAGATAGTGAATTGGTGGGTTTTTGTTAAATGTGAGCCAAAATCATCACAATTAAAAGAACCAAAGACTTAAACTACTTCAGTCTGTGTGCATTGAATTTATTTAATACACGAGTTTCACAATTTGAGTTGAATTACTGAAATAAATGAACTTTTCCACGACATTCTAATTTATTGAGATGCACCTGTAATTTTAAAAGTCAAAGAAGTAAAAATGTCGGTCAGCGTCAGTGATTCTGTTCAGACAGCATTGAGTGTGACTGTAGCAATGTGTGTTTGTGTGTGTTAGCATGCCAGAGTTCTTTCCTGTCCTAATAAAGCCATATGTAATGTACTTCATGCAGATGGAAGAAGGAAATGTGGTGGAACTGAAATCTGGGTTAAGATTGAAACTAGACATCATGACTGTGTGAAAACGGTTAGGCTCAGGGGATCAGTCCTCATTTTTTCCTCTTATTTTACTGATATTCTCATCCCTCTCTTCGTTCCCTCTAGGCCGTGGGCAGAAGGAGGACCCGGCAGTAAATGCAGTAGTGTGTCATTCTCCTCTAAGCAACCTTGGTTACTGTCGCAAAGGCAGCACTCTCTCTGTGTCTGTGGCCTTCCAGATCCTCAAAGCCGGCCTCTTTGAGGTAACGTGTGTTTCAGATACAAAAATAGCTCCCTGTCAAGGTCCGTTAATTCCGTCTCAAGAAACACTGAACTGAAGACAGAGTAATTAGCTTTGTATTTGTATCAGTGGACAAAATGCACACTTGAAGTACTTTCCAGAGCAAGATTAAATCGTTTACCAACTTGTTAGCGAGAATGCAAATGATCATTCCCTTACATTATCTTGCTTCCATTATCCAACCCCTTCTCCCCCTTTAGCTGAGTCAGCACATGAAACTAAAGCTGCAGTTTACAGCGTCCGTGTCGAACCCTCCCCCTGAAGCTCGTCCTCTCTCGCGTAAGAACAGTCCATCCAGTCCTGCCGTACGAGACATACTGGACCGACACCAGGCCAGTCTGAGCCTGGGCCGCTCACAGTCCTTCTCCCATCAGCAGCCCTCTAAATCCCACCTCACCAGGTAAGGACACGCACATTGACAAGGTGCACGGGATTAATGTAAGAGGTTTTTTTTTTTTTTATACCTATTAATCAGTTCGTTGAGTCACAATCTGAGTAAAATTAGTACTTCGTTCATTTGAGCCCAGAAAACATGGAGCCAGTGGTAAATAAATGGTTAGATAATTATAGAAATGACTAGTTTAAAACATTTTGTGCATCACATCCAGCTTTTACATTCTCTTTTTATTTGTTGTTTCAAATATCAACAACACGTCGTGTTTCTGCAGCACTTCCGCTCTCTCATTTGATTCAGTTTGCACCTCATGTCTCGGTTTCACAGCTTGCATCTGCCAACACCCCCATCCCCCCCCCCCCAAAAAAAAAACCCCAAAAATACACAGCAGGTTTGCTTTGCTTCCTGCACAGTCAAGTCACTTCTCACTGAAATGGAACCATGCTACAGTTCCTGTTTGATTATTTTGGTCCACCACTGAGTGCAATTTCTACGTTCTCACCTGCCTAAATAGACAACACCAAGGGGGATTTACTTGAATCAAAAGCTGTATAAATGTGAAAGCGCCCACACTGTCTGTTCATGCACCGAAACCGTAAACCTGTACTTCCTCCTCATTGCAGGACAGGCAGTGTTATGGAACGGCGTGCAATCACTCCTCCTGTCGGCTCTCCTGTCGGTCGGCCGCTCTACCTCCCCCCGGAGCGGAGCATTTTATCGCTCGACAAGATCGCCAAGCGCGAGTGCAAAGTGCTGGTGCTGGAGTCACACAGCTAAATGTACAAACACACACACACACGCGCGTGCGCACACACACACACACACACATATACACACACACACAAATGCATCACTGGGAAGAATAGGAAGCGTCACACTGGAATTTAATTTTGAAATCTTAGTTGTAGTGAGTTGTTAATTATCCAACTTGACCTGATTTTGTTCTGGAAAAGTGTAATGTGAAATGTTTAAGGTTCACTGTAATGTAGCAGAAACAGGGTCTTTTAGTTTTAGTAGTGTTCAAGTGAGTGGTCGTTTTTTTTTTTTGTTTGTTTTTTTTATTTAATTTGTTTCTAAACGTTCATTGTTTACATGCTGTGCATTAAGGCTCCGCATCTCCTTTCAGATCAGGCTCAGAATATGCTACTGTCTATTGACTTAATTCTGAAAGGCAGGTAAAATGAGAACATACGGAAATGCTGTAATCCACAAGTAGTTCAGTCACTTTAAGGCCTTGTTTTAAATCCGTCGCTCATATTAATTCAGTGCACTGTGCGAGGAAGAAGAGGAAACACACAGGGTCATGAAACTCAACCTGCCTGAATGTTTGTTTATAACATTTGTGAGTCAGTTTTTTTGACTGCTCTGTATTACCTTTTTTTTTTTTTTTTTTTTTTTTTTAATTCTTAAAATTATTTCTGAATGTAAACGTATTTATTTATTTTTTGTGTTCTTGCCAGTCTTAATATCTACATCCATTCCTTTGCTCCAGCCCAATCCTTTGTATTTCTTTATTTTAATGTTATAATATATACTTTTTTTTTTTTTTTTTTTTTTTTTTTTTTACATTCATGAGCCTTAACATTGATTGGGGTTTTATTTTTTGTTTATTGATATTGATATAAGCTGCTATTATGTATCACAGTACATTTCAATCTTAAGTGTTGTTTTTGGGAAACTGAAATGCAAACTACTGAGGCAGTGCAGCATCGGTTTTTGACCGTCTCTTCGGCTGACTATGATCATGATGGTTAAAAAAAAAAACTGTTCTGAAAGGCCAAATTAAAATATTATGCAATTTTTGGATGAAAACTACAGTGCTCTAGTGTAGCGTAGTCTTAGATATTAGCAACATTCACAACATCTTTCTTCTCTAATACATAATTATCATTTAACAGAATATGGAATGTTCTTTCCTGATCTCGGTAACATCCAGCTTGAGGTTTTTCCCCTCCTTTTCTCATAGTGCTTTGCCTTTACACAAGCACTCTCCCTCATTCTTCCACACAGAACAATGCTGATGCCCACAGGTGAGTTGATGAGCCAATTTATGTTATTTCTGGGGGGGGGGGCGTCGTGTTTGACATCATTTTGATTTATTTCTATACTTTATACTTCTATTCAGTGAGTCCCATGTTGCAGTTATATGCTCCAGCCGTGGCTATCGGCATCATGTTCTTGATTTTTGTGTATTGATTTTGTGCCGGTCTTTGGGAGGCAGATGCTGACATGCCTCTCAGCTGTATCAATAATCGAACAGAAGGCATCAAGCCCCTGCCTGATTTCACATTGCAATCACATGACTGATCAGATCTGACCCCTTGAATAGTGAATTGGTGTGCATTAACATCCAGTGCTTGTCTGGAAATGATGACCTGTTTGCAATATAGTTTGTTTGTATTCCATAGTCAAATATTAGCTAGACAGTGAAGCTACCTGCTTAAAATCTTTCTCGTTCGCAGTTCTCTGTGGTCCAATATCTACAAATATGAACAACCTGACTGACCTACTTGACTGTATGAGGCACGAAAATGTGATTGTAATGGCATGGCTTCAGTAGGAATAACTCCTCTCTTTATTTCAATGTTCAACAAACCAATAGATTTTTAGTCCAACTATTTCAAACTTTGGATCAGCAGACTTCATGTTTTATTATTTGTGGAGTTTTTTTTTTTTTTTTTTGTATTACATCATAGGAATCCAATTGGTACATTTATCATATGGGTTATTGAAGTTTTTTTTTCCTTCTTCTTCATCTAAGCACTTTATTGCAATTGTTTTATCTTTCTTGGATTGTCAAGTGATTTGATTGGTTATGTCTGAAGGTTTACTCTTGTTATCTGAAGTGTTTAAATCACAAAATGTGTTTAATAGTATGATTACCTACTGGGTACTGCACTTGAAAGAACAGAATAAATTGGATGTGGGCATTTGTAATGTTTTTATTTGTTTGTTTGTTTGTTAAACAACATACAGCTTTTAAAAAACGTATTGCTTCATTAAGTCAATGGATTATTTCACCTTGTGCCAACAATTACAATAAGCTTTACAAATAAGTTATGAAAGATGATTACAGAACAAATTCACAATTGGCAAATGTAATTGAATAATTCTTATTCACGTGTTAATTCCTGAAACGCTCACATTTCAATACATACAAAATGGGATCAGATCTAAATTAGAAATTATGGCTGATTCAGAACTTGGAGGATGTTAACACTGTGCTGTCCACACTTTTCCTGCTGTTGTCCAGATTTTCATAGGGAAGCTCTGTTGGCAAATGTTAAGTCCATTAATCAAATTATACAGTTTATCAGTATTATCAAAAGCAAAAAACAGCTTCTACTGGAAAACACCACACATACCTTTATTTCCCAGTGGTAGACTGTTACTGCTACTGGTATCGTAACTGTTTTTTCTGTGTCTGAGAAGAGGATCCCATTTCACATTCACTGTTATACTCTTTTACAGCATACATTATTCAAATGGAACAAATTTGAAATTCTTTAACCTGATAGTTATTATTTCAGTTCAAATCCAAATGCTACAGTACAGAGGACTGAAAAGAACAGTCACTATCTGTCACATAGATAATGAACAACCTTTTTAATTTTGATTATGTAGTTAGACAATATTTAACTGTGAAAACTGAATTCTTTTTTGTTTTCTGGACATACCTGTCTGATTTCTTGCAGACGCACACAATTGTCGTGATGATGATGATGAGGGCAAGTGGTACCAAGACTCCAATCAGAATAATGCTTGTCTGATCTGTTAGTAGGGGCAGTAAGACAGTCAGTCCTTAAAGCACATTACAGCTATTTTATGAGTAAAGTATCACCGAAGCAAATTCTGCTTAATAATTTCAGATTTTTTTTTATTTTTTTTTTTATTTTTGTTCATTTGTAGTTACCTAGGCCTGTTTTATCCTCACAGTGTTTCCCCTCAAAGCCTTTTGGACATGCGCAGGTGTAGTTGAAGTCCACGCCCTCAACACAAGTGCCACCGTTCAAGCATGGTGAGCTTGTGCATGGGTCCACTAAGAACACGGAGGAATTTAGAGAGGACTTAAATTTGCTTAACAAAATATATTGTCATTTAAATGCATTTAGTTTAGTTATTTAAATGCACAGTCTAAAGAGCTTTTCATTTCACTGCAAGACAGTCAGTCCTTAAAGCACATTACAGCTATTTTATGAGTGAAGTATCACCGAAGCAAATTATGCTTAATAATTTCAGATATATTTTTGATTATTTTTGTTCATTTGTAGTTACCTAGGTCTGTTTTATCCTCGCAATGTTTCCCCTCAAAGCCTTTTGGACATACGCAGGTGTAGTTGAAGTCCACGCCCACAACACAAGTGCCACCGTTCAAGCATGGTGAGCTTGTGCATGGGTCCACTAAGAACACGGAGGAATTTAGAGAGGACTTAAATTTGCTTAACAAAATATATAGTTATTTAAACGCACAGTCTAAAGAGCTTTTCATTTCACTGCAAGTTATATACTGTATATAGCTGTGTATGTAACAAATAAAATCTTGAATCTACTGTACATTGTGAAACTATAGTGGTTAGAAAACAAGCAGCATTGTATATGAACACATTTTCAATGTATAATTTATATAAACAGATTTTTTTCTGATTCACACTGGAAGCTGCATATTGTTAGTGTTTTAAGTGGAGGCACTCACAGTTGTAGCAATCACGTGCGGTGTCCAAGACGGTACAGACTTCTCTTTCTGTGCAGCCTTTGGGCTGACAAACAGCACCAGTGGGTGTACATTCACAGCTCTGAGCACAGTCCTCAGTCACATATGTCTCCTTCAGCTGTGCGTGCATGCAAAGAGAAAATCGAGATGCACATTGTTCTGAGCTCATATTACCGTACATACCCGAGTCAATACCAACTCAGTACAGCAGATACACATAACTGGGGACTCACGGTGTAGTAGCGGCCCAAATAGGTGCATCCGCACTCGTTGTAAGGAACACACTCGTTGTCACTCATGGTAAATCCAGGATTACACTGACATCCCTCTAAGCACGAAGTTTGCTCACACTCCGAGGGTGCTGCTAAGTCTGCGCATGATGCTGGACATGCAGTCATGCAGGTTGTGTAGACACTGTTGGCACCACATGACAGACCTACAATCCAACACACACATAATGCACACGGTTAGAAAATCCAATCAGGAGGACTGTTAAAGCTATCGGCTTGCATTTTCATGTTATATTTGTGTATGTTTGTCAGTAAAATTCAGATGGTATGTGTGGGGCAGAAAAAAGAAGTCAGTTATTATATACTACATTAGTGATTTTATAGAGAATGCGGCTTACGCTTTTGCGCCCTCTACTGTTAGAAAAACAATATAGACTCATTTTTTTTAATGTGAACATTTCATGTAAATTATATTACATATTAAAGTTAGCAATTTTATATCTGCTCATGCTTTATTGTATGCCCTGCAAATATATACTGAATCAAAGCTTTTCCACACTGAGACACCTGGGAACAACAGTAATGGACAAATAAGTCATTTTTTTCTCCACGTCATTTAGATTAATCTGCAGTCTACTGCTTAAAGAGTATTTTTACTGGGATGTGATGTAAACATTAAAATCATTTGCACATATAGCACACATAGTATAACTGTTATTGTCACAAACACAAGGTATTATACATGATCTGGTTAGTCTGATGACAAGTTATCGCAAATTAACAAAGAAAAAGCTTACGTCCCCGAACTTTTGATAGACTGTGTGTGTGCGTGTGTGTGTGTGTGTTGTTCCTCTGTGAGTGTGTGACATACTGCAATCCAGCTGTGTTCTCCAAGGCCCTAATGTAATTCCCTGTTCCTGGCAAGCCAGGGCATAAACAGCATAGTTCTCACAGCGCAGTGTGGAATTGTTCTGCTCTGCACACAAGTCGAACACACAGTCCCTGCAACACACACACACACACAATCCTGGTCAGAGCAATGTACACTTTCTCTACCAGGAGTTTTTAACAAAAAAGGAAATTATCTGCACACAATACACTCATTTCAGTAAAGGCTATCAGTCACCTGGAGTACAGAACACACACACAACCACTCTTAAGGAAGAGCAGGTAGAGCTCAATGTAATAATACAGGTCACTGTACTTACTCCTGGAACTGATCAGGCATAATGGTGGTGTGGCAGGGAGCGAAGGGCCCTGAAGAGTCACTCAATGCTCCACACTGATTCTTCCCCTTCAGCTCCTCCAGCTGAGCTTCAGTGCATCCGACTGTCTCAAAGCCTGACTCCAAATCTCCTTCCACCTCTCTCCTGAGACACACACAGATAGATAGACAGAGAGAGAGAGAGACTAAATTAAAGCCAGGGATTTTGTGGCTGGGTATGGTATACAAAGAAAGAGTCTGCTAGAAGAAAAAGGCTTAAAATGACACCCAGTGATAATCTATAATCAAAATCAAAGCTATTTATACTCTAGAACACTATAGAAAAATGTGAGGTGCGAACTGAACTGATGGTGTGACTAAGGCCCAGTTTGAAAGTGCTGTACTCACTTGTGCAAACGGGTGAGCCGGAGCAGGTCTGAGGTGTGGACCTCTCCTTGCTTGTCACTCACTCCCCAGCTATCTCCAAACTCATTGAGGTTGCGGGTGAGGCTGCCGTCAGGCTTCACGTACTCATTATTAGAGCGACCATCATAGTTTCCACAAAGACCACGCACATATGTCTTGTAGGTGCTCGGCAAAATCACCTCTGTTCAGGGGGAAAGGGGTTTGCGCTGTCATTGCTGAGGTGTGTGTTGCATACGGTGTGCATGCATGTGACTAGGCCAACATATAAATATACACATGGTGTTTGTCTTTATTCTCACCTCCTTGCATTTTGCCGTCAAAGCGCACGCTAAGGCCAAAGTCAGTTGTGAGCTGTAGGAAGCGGGAGTTTAAGGTGATCTTGATACCCTGGTTAGGACTGAACGGAGGGGACACACGCTCGCCATTAACCTGTGGGAGGGATCCCCACCACACAGACATGAGCAAACTAGAGTAAAGTACTCTACGTTTAAGGAACTGTATGATTAATTGTTCATCCTCAACAATTATAAACTACATTTCTGATAAGTTTTCAATTTCATTACAGTAGTGCCTGAGATTATTATGTGTAATTTTACTGTATGCATGTATCCTTCGTTTAACACAAATCCAGCATTTTCTTACCAGCAGCCCCTTCTTCTGGAGCATGCGAACGCTGACACCGTACACTTCCACATAAACCTCGTTCAGGTAGGAGACACGGCTGCTGCCACCTCTGCGGGCATTCTTACCCCTCACGGTAAGGGGCGTGAGGAAGCTGGGTAGCTCATGATCCTTGGTTAGCATGTATGTATACGGGCCCTGGTAGTGATGGTTGAAATTGTCAAAGGTGTGGTAGTGCGGATCTCCAGAAATGATGCACTTGTCAAAACCTATAAACATAAAAGAATAATAAAGGAATATTAATCTCAGAGGTGTGTCACATGCATGTATGGCAGTTTACATATTTTGCTTGGACAGCACTCTTATGATGGAAGATTTATTTTGGGGAAAAGAGAATTATAATGCATGTAAAGGATTATATCTTATAAGTATACCAAAAGAGAAAAGGCCTGTGGAGGATGAAAGAAATAAAAATTGTGCTTTTAGGGTTATTATTTCCTAGGACTCACGCTCGGGTTTGCAGTAGCGCTCGCCAACATTGTTCAGGGCACAAACGGAGCTGGAGCTGCACTGAAAGGCCTTGCAGCTCAGTACTCCTCCCTGACTGCATGTGCACTTCTGGGCACAGTGTTCTGTCACCCAAGAATCCCCAACCTGTAACACACAGCAGGATTACTGACCATGGTGGTTTTCTCTGTATCACAAATGCAGAACATTGTGTGTGTTACCAAAGTTTAGAGCTTCCCAATGAAACCTAATGATGAGCTTGCATAAACGGCAGGTAAATACTCGTTTCAGACATCACTTCACTAGTTTTAAAGCTCAACCTAGAAAAATTCTAACTTGCACAGGGATCAAAGTCGACTTGCAACCTACGTCATGATATTCTCCTTTTTCGTCCACACATCCGCAGTTGGAAAGTAGTACACACTTGCCGTCACTCAGCACAAAGCCTGCGTCACATTGGCAGCCCTCCACACAGCCATTTGGTGGCAGGGGGCAGAAAATGGGGAAAAGGTCTGCACAGGTGGGAGGGCATGGTGGTGTGCAGTCTGAGTAGTGGCTGTTTGGGGGGCACGGAAGAGCTGCATGGAAGGTCAGATCAGGGAATCTGTTGTTATACATCTGAGGCATTTTACATTTGAGCTGTCTTTAGTTAACATCTGTGACTTCATTAGCCGAGTCTATAAAGCATTAACAACATGACGTTACATTTTTAAATACTAAGAGGTCATTGTTAGTGATCGCAGTATAAAATCTTCCCATGACTAATCTCTCTTTAGTTGAGTAGCTTGAGGATCACTCACGGCAGAAAGTAGTGTTCCTCCAGCTGATGGTGACACCAGCACTCTGGCAGGCCTGGGCGTAGGCCTCCACGTTGTTGCACAGTGTGGACTCCATGCCATCATACTCGCACATGTCATAGACGCAGTTCCCCAGGAAGGGTTCTGGAGGGATGAGCGAGTGGCAGGGCTTGAACTGGTTTGACAAGATGATGCTGGCACACTGATCCCTGATGGCCTCCTCTTCCTTGGCTGTGCAGTTCGGGTGGACATCTGGACGTTTGTCTGGCTGGCATCTACGGAGACAGAGATTGACAGAGAGATAAAAGAAAGAAATAATAAATTAATGAAATAAATAAGATAATGAGACATACTCAGCTAATTATCTGTTTTTATGTTCCAGTCAATATGTCAAATGTACTTTAAGCACGTGTTATTATTCTGTAGGCTAACAGTGAACAATATGGATTCCCACTTAAATAGAACAACACGGTGAAGTACTAGTAGGGAGTCTTGGGCAAACGGATTTTAATCTAGTGTGGTCATCTATTTAGCAAATTCAGCTGGTTAAAATTTGTATCATGCATGAATTTTTTTTTTCCACAATAGTTTATATTATGCTTCCTGGGACTTGTATATAAATATAACATATATATATATAAATAATGCCTTATGCAAAGGTTCAAATGAGCAGATGCTACTTTGGTTCCCCTAAACCACTTTATATTTATCTGCCTCATATAATGCCTAATAATTCATCCCTCATTAGCCTCCTGCAGATTATCTCCCTTGTGTCTGAAGTTTCTCTAGTTAGGAGGTGGAAGATGATTTGAATGATCCAAGACGATCATTTTTTACTGCAGGATAACCTTTTGAGCAAATCACTCAAATCATCTTCTTTCATTGTATCTGATTCTTGGGGTGTTAGATATTCAATTGGCAACTGTTCACTGTGTCTCTGAATATTAATTATAAATGGAATTGAGATCTAATTATCTACACACATTGAATCTAATACACACACACACACACACACACACACACACACACACACACACACACGCTAACTAGATCTTCAATTACGCTGTGTATATACACTGTGTATATACTGTATATACTGTGTTAGGAGTCAGGAGTATGTCATGTACTTACCCTGGATCACTGTCTCCCTCTGCCTTCCAGCTGTTACCCAACTCTATGACATCTTTAGCTGGCTGGCCATTTGGCATCAAGTTGTCATCATTGGAATTACCATTGTAGTTACCACACATACCACACACCTACGTACATTGTAGGAGATAGAAAACAAATGTGAGCAGCAGAGGAAAGAGCAATAATTCTTGACTAGAACTGACTGAAATGGTTACACATAACACAGTGTGTTACAGTATGTCTGTTATGGAATACTACCTGTAGTTCTTTCCATGCATATGGAAATATCCTTTAGAAATTTTACCTTTCCATGTACTGGGTGCAATTTGTTAGTCATCTTGTATGTGCACTGTACTCAGTTTGCGAGTATATCAAGACCTCACTAGAATCTTATGGTTGTTGTGGAGATGCACTACAGCTTTGTTAAAGGGCTAAATAGAAGCCACAGGAGCAGTTGTCCCTTGTCAGTGTCATCAGCATGTTTTCTCACCTTGTTGAAGTAGTCTCCAGGTACAGTGATCTCTACATGGTGAACACCATCAAACTGGACAATGAGGCCAAAGTCAGTGGACAGCACGCTGTTGACTCCACTGGTGAACACCCTGGCCTTAGCTATAGCGATGTCCATGGGGGTACGAATCCTTTGGCCATCCAGCTATAGAGAGCAAAACCAGAAGACTATATGATCAAATATTTTTTCTCAACTACATAGGTGTATTATATTCTTAGCGATACTACATTATATACATGCCTATATGACCAATCCTTTCAAAACATTTTACGCCATCCATTTCATGGCTTGCCCATCTACACCTTCTGTTTTTATGACCCTTACCAGTACTCTCTTGCTCTTGCTCAGTGTGATATTAGCTCCTGGAAGGTAGATAGTGACAGACCGAACGTAGGAGGCTTCAGGCTGGCCACGCTCTTCATTCTTGGCCACAATGGTAAATGGAGTCACCATGGAGTTGTTGCACACGTCCACCAAAGTGTAGGTACATGTGCCCATGTAGGTGTGCATGATACCATCAAAGGTGTAGTAATGAGGATCACCAGCTATGTGGCAAATGCCCACTCCTGAACACAGAGATTTAGAGAGTTTAGAAATCTCCTCTATAGTGGACTGTTGCCAGCTTAGAATAAGAGTTTGCCTTGTATCTTAATTGAAGAATCTTTATTTTGTACATAATGTATTCCTATGATGTCATATTAACATACGTGTCAATAAATTATAATATTTACATCAAAGACTGAATGAGTAACTGATGTAATAGAAGTAAGTTGTCTGTTAGCTGTTACCTCATACAGCTTGAACAGTGAATGGTGATTTGCAAACATAAAGTCTCAAGAAATAGTGTTTTAGATGTAGCAAAAAAATTGACCTTGTATTAGGATGTGCCTTGAGTGAATACTCCCACTGTACTGTGGGATTGGAGAAGTGCATACCTGTATCCACACAGCCCAGCTGGCCTTCGTGAACTTTACACTCCTGTGCAGGGCTACACTTCCATGCTTCACATGTCACATTGTTCAAAGGATAACACATGCAGCGTTCAGAGCAGTCATCTTTAGTAAACCAGCTGTCACCCACCTGAATAATGCATACATATCGACATTGACATCTTTTGTAAAAAAAAAAAAAAAAAAAAAAAAATATTGTACGTAGAACTCAACTATTGGAATTTTACAATAAACAACACAACAGGCCGTTAGCATTAGACGGTCACTAAGGGCATCACAGATAGGGTTGGGACTAAATACTCTTTCTGTCACACTTTCTAGACTCACATAATGCCAGTTCACACTCATTAACTTTTACATACAGGTCTGTAGTTGCTGTTCTTATCGGTACATCCACACTGACTGAATGACACACATTTGTCTCCGCTCAATATCAGTCCTTTGTCACAAACACATCCTTCTACACATGGCTGTGTGCATGTGCTGGCTGAGCCAGGATCCTGACAGCTGGGGGGGCATGCAGTAGCACAGTACTCATAGTGACTGCCAACAGGACATTTCAGGGCTGAAGGACATAGAGAAACAAGCAGACTGATTAAAGGGCTGCAATTAACCATCAAACAGTTTGATTCGCAGAAAGATATGTAAAGGTTTGAAAAAGCAGGATGGGAGAAGGTGTCAGCTAATGATAAAAAATGAAGAAAAGTTGAAAAATATGCTTGCATTTACCTCATTGATAACTAAGAAACAAAATTTGCTAACTAAGGCACACCTCATGCCCATGGACAAACACTTACGACAGAAAGTGTTGTTCCTCCAGTTAATTGGCACCCCAGCTTGGGCACACAGGTCAGCATAGCTCTCAATAGACTGGCAGAGGGACACGGCAGAGCCACCTGTGCCACACTGGTCAAACACGCAGTTCTCAAAGTATGGGTTAGGCGGGACAACATTATGGCAAGCTTTGAAGATTCCTGAGAGGACAGAAGAGGGATACAGCTTAGGCAAAGACACCAGATGGCACACAGTCTGTCAAACAAATTAAGCTCTGTGAAGCTCTCACCATCAGGATCAGTGATCATTCCACAACTGGTTGGTTTCTTAGCTTCACTCTCAATATCTTTATTACATTCAGTATCTCCACCTTCATGAGTACAGCTGGAAGCCAGAATAAGAAAGAAACAGAAAGATCATTCAATACCTAAACAAGAAATTCTATAGCCATCAGTTATATGCACAGACAACCAGAGTATTTGTCCTAACACGTTTTACCCTCAGACATTACGTCATGAGTCCCACATTCCAAGGTATTCTTCTGTAATTATTAGGCATGTACCAACATGTACCGTAGCTGTTTGAATACCACACATCCTGTGTTTGCCTTTACTGGATTACAATATTTAAGAGCGCTATCACTCACTCTGGTCTATCATCAGGCACCTGCCAGCTCTCTCCAAGCTCGTTGGTGTTGCTTGCAGGCTTGCCATCTGACATAATGTTGTCATCCACTGGGTTATTGTTGTAATTCCCTTTGAGATTGATGTACAAGTGTTAATATTAACGACTAGAGCATTTCAGCACCCTTTATTACATGTAATTTTATCAGTCATAACATGGATTATTGACTATAATCTCTAAAAGAGCTATATTAATGGACTGTTAATCATTCGGTTCAACAGTGCCATTGAATCTTACCACACATTCCACACAACAAGTCTTTGTAAGAGGAGGGAAGACTGACATCAGCATGGTGATTGCCATCAAAGCGAACACGCAGGCCAAAGTTTGTCTCCAGCACTACAAACTTTCCGCTGAGGAAGATCTTTACATCATTTGTCAGAGTGATGGGCACAGTCACTTGAACTCCATTTACCTGTAATAAGAAAGGTAATGGTGTTGTACTACTGGACGAACAAACATATATGCAGTACTAAATTGTCATATACACTTGACTGCAATTCAATATAAAGTCTGTATAATGCCTCTCACCTGGACTTTACGGCCTTTGTCCAGGATAATCTTACTTGCATACACATTGATGATGACCGATTTCACGTATGACACTTTCTTGTTATTGCTCCTGTGTTCGTTCTGAGTGTCAACAGTGAAGTATGGCATCCCTGATGTCTCATTGCAGGGCTTGGTGAGGGTATAGGAGCAGGAGCCCATGAAATGATGGACCTTCTTATCAAAGGAGGTGTAGTGGGGGTCCCCAGACACAGAGCAGATTGCTGGAGCTGCAGGCTCTGTAAGAAAGGCAGAAAGAATATGATTACTTTAAATTGTCTGAAGTGTTCATCAACTATATGGAGTATGTGCTACAGGGATTTTTTTTTTTTTTTTTTACCGTTTGGTTTACAGATGTACTCTCCATCTAGCAGCTGGCAGGTCTCTGTAGGTAGACAACTGGTTTTGGAGCAGTGGATGATTTTTCCACTTAGACACACACACTGATGTTCACAGCCTTCCAGGTACCAGCTCTCATTCACCTAGACAATGTGGAAACACACATGCTGGCCAATTAGATAATTCATTTAAGTATATTTAGAGTGTGTGTTTTATGTCTGCCTTTGTGTGTGTGTGTGTGTGTATGAAACTCACGGGGTGGTAGGAGCCAGCAGGGTCCACACAGCCACAGTCTTTGAGAGGCACACACATGTTGTGGCTCAGGACAAAGCCAGGGTCACACTCGCAGCCTTCGACACACTTCTGTCCACAGCCAGGTGGGCCGCTCACACCCACACATGTCTCTGGGCATGAACTCACACACATAGAATAGTGGCTGTTAGGGGGACAAACCAGAGCTGTGGAGAAAAAAGAGAAAAAATTCAAACTACTGCAAGAGAAAGAAAAACTTGAAAACTATAACATATTTGGTTTCCTTGTCTTCCATACACTTATATTCTTAGTTCACAAAAAACAAAGTGGAAATAAGTCAAAATATCCAGACTTCATTTCAGAAAATTGGGCAATATGTCACTGAATGTGCGTAATTGTCTTTCTGAACACTGCTGTATGGTGAGACTTACGGCAGAAGTCTGGCTCCCTCCACTGGTGCACTGGAGCTCCTGCACTGAGACAGGCATCAGTATAAGCCTGGAGCTGGTCACACAGAGTCTGCAGCAGTCCATCATAGCGGCACATATCAAACACACAGCTCTGGAAGTATGGCAGAGGGTCCAACACCTTTATACAATCCCTATGTGTTTAAGGGGGATAAAGAGGATGAGAGAGTGAGAGAGAGAAAGAGAGAGAGAGAGAGAGAGAGAGAGAGAGACAGAGAGAGAGAGTAATTCTTGGTAATTCTCTTGAAATCTCCTTGTGTGATATTCACTCACCTGAATGGTCCTGCAGTGTTAGTGATTTTTCCACATTTCTCTGGTTTAGACACTTCAACCTCAAGACTTGGGTTACACGGTGGATCAGGTGTGACATCAGGCTTGCACCTAGAAACGCATCATGGATTCCTTTTACATCCTAGTACTCAAGTTGTCCGGTGATAATCAGATATACAGTATGTTTGTCATTTAAAATATTGATGTGCTACTTAAAAATGATCAGGCAGAGGAATCAAACACAGAAGGTAAACCATAATGGACTAACGTTTCATCTTCATCTTTGTCAGTTTGCCAGCTGTTGCCGAACTGATCTGAGCTGCCAGTCAGGGAACCGTTAGGTTTGGTAAAATCGTTGTTGGGGTTTCCATTGTAGTCTCCACACAATCCACACATCTGATCAAAGTAAGTACTGAGAGAGAGAGAGAGAGAGAGAATAATATAATGAAAACATAAGGAATATCATTAACCAAGAGATGTTTTCTACTATCATTTGATTTGGCCTGCCTCTCTTTGCAAATACTGAGAGCTTAGTGTTTCCTTAAAAAATTGCTGTAGTTTTTCTCTTATTAATGTTGCAATATACGTTCAAAGCTACCAAATACTATTTTGCTTTTAAATATTTCTCAACTTTCTTTCATTCTGTAAGATAAAATAATTTAAAGTTAAAACTAAACTCAGTATGTACTCAAGCCTTGAAATCTCATCCATGGATCAGTACCTGGGCACAGTGATCTTAGCGTAGTGGTTGCCATCCCAGCGCACCTCCAGACCAAAAGGAGTGGTGAGGATAACATACTGCCCAGCTGAAGTTAAAGAGATTAGAGGAGAGGGAGAGTGGGGTAGAGCTACTTTACGACCGTTCACCTGCAGTGGTGGGAAAGATTTGGAGAGAAACAGATAGAGAAAGTTGGATTTAAGGATTTAAATAGCCTTTATAAAATGACAGGGATTAAGCACAATGAAAGCAAAATACATTGTAAAGGACAAGTTGAGATTAAAAATGTCCTGCTTAAAACATTTTGTCAACATGGCAGGAATTAAAAAAGAGAACAGCAAAGAAGCTATTTTTAGACGGACCAGAGTGGTTCTGCTCTTCATCATCGTTACAGTGATGCCGCTGACAGTCACATACAACTTCTTGAGATAAGATACACCAGCAATTCCTCTCTCTTCATTTTTTCCCTCCACAGAGAACCATGGCCCTTTAAAACACACAATAATTACACTAACCACTGAACGTTACAACTACACTGTACAAGTGTTCAAAATACAAAAAAAAGAAAACCATTTTCTATGATTTTATGGATTGTGAATAATCTGCACAAACCTAACTAACATTAATGTGTACATATGCAGTGGGTTTTCCACTTAAACAGTGACACATGGTGAAAACATAACCAAATAAATGTGAACTTTAGTGTAATAATCACAACAGTCTGCCATTCAGATTGCTAGCATGGAAACAACTCACCAGTGTTGTTTCTGCAGGTGCGGGCCAGTGTGTAGGTGCAGGTACCCATGAAGGTGTAGAATTTACCATCAAAGGTGTTGTAATGGGGGTCACCAGAAATAACACAGTCCTGGGAGTCTAGTTGGGAATAGACCATAGATGGATTCATACACACACTCTTAAAGAAAAGTCATTGCTCTTTTACAAAAGAACATCAGGCAATGTCCTGAAAAAATATATTATAAACAATTATACTGTAGAGAAGTACTAACCAACTGGATAGCATCCTATTTCTCCTCCCTGCACACCACACTGCTGCATGGGAGGACATTCAGCAGCACTGCAGGCGACGAATGGAGGATCACATCTGCACAGCAGCTCACAGTCCTTAGTGTAGAACTTGTCTCCAGGCTAGTGTACAGGGACAGAAGGCAGAACATTTTAGAGAACTGTACAATGAAATCATTGGCTGACTTGGCAAAGAAATACTGACTCACTCACCTGGTAATATTGTCCATTATGCATGCAGCCACATGTATCTGCCTTCACACACTTGTCCCCACTGAGTACATATCCAGGGTCACACACACACCCCTCAGAACAGGGTCCAGCGCAGTGGCCGGGTGGAAGAGGGTTACAGGAGGGCTGGCAAGGAGACATGCAGGAGTTGTAGTGGCTGTTGGGTGGGCATGTAAGAGCTAAAGAAAAACACAAAATGTTACTGTAGTGTACCAACATGTTTAAAAACAATAAAATGATATACGCCGCATGCATACACTTCTATTTCCCTATAAAGTGGTATTAGTAAACAGGTAAATAAATATGACCAAAGTGGGAATGAGTGTGAATTTAAGATTTCTCTGAGACTCACGGCAGAAGGTACTGTTTCTCCAGGGTCCGACGTTGACACCACGGTCCTGACACTCGTTTACGTAGGCTTCAATCGCTTCACACAGTGCAGAGTGAGGGCCACCCAATGCACACAGGTCAAACACACAGTTTTGGAAGAAACTCTACACAAAAACACACAAATGAAACAAAGGGCACAGTGTTACTGTTATATGACTAAATTAGTCTTCTGCTCAGCTGTAAATAGTCTGGTCTAATTAACTCACATTAGGATTGACTTTTGGGTGACAGACAGCAAATGGGCCTTTGCTGTCCAATATGATTCCACAGTAAGCAGGACTCTCATAAAGGTCCTTTTCTGTGTCTGGGCAGACGGGGTTTGGGGGAACTGGGGGTTTATTGCAGCTGAAATGGAAATGGAAACGGACGTGTTACTGCTCTGTCATTGTACAGACAATGGAGGGAATAAGGAATATTCAATCCCTCTGTATACATACAATACAAAACCAACGACTCACGCAGGGTCTGTGTTCCAGCTGTTGCCAAACTCTGTTGGACTGTTGACCAGTTCGCCGGTGGGGGTACGGAAGTCATCCTTAATGTTGCCATTATAGTCTCCACACAGGCCACAAAGCTTGTCCTGATAGCTGCACAAACACACACACAAGCACATTATATGAGAATGACAGCAATAGCATAGCCTTAGATACAAATGTATAAACAATGTGTTCAATTTAATTTGTTACATTTAATAAATTAGACTTATTAAAGCCCAAATTTAGCCATAGACGTAATTCACTTTACTATTACATGATAAAATAAAGTAAATGTGAACTATTTTGTTTCACATGTTGTACAGTTCATGCCATTCTTACTAGTGTGCGATTTTAAAGTCAGTCAACAAAATCAAAAATGGGAAACACTCTTTAAACCAGTTGTTTTCTTGTAAACAATGAAGCTGTTCAAGTTACTCATTAATACATACAGAAGGTCCTGTTTAAAATAAGTCGGAAGGTTAATGTTGTTTTCTTTTTTTTTCTTTTTTTAACTTGAAATGAAAATGTAGTTTTGCTCACAAATGGATTTCTGTCAGATAAATATTTGGGCCTGCCAGCTGTACACTGTATTAACAGGACATTAATCATTATCACTGTAACACAACACTCACTCTTTGATAACTTTGATGTCCATATAGTGGTTTCCATCGTAGCGAACGGTCACACCAAAGTTCATGGACACTGTGTAGAGTGTCCCCCGTTTGAAGATGTCCACACCAAGAACGGGGCTCAGTGGTATGTTCACTTTGGTTCCATTCACCTGAGAACAGATGGAGAAGAGTATTCAGAAAATTACTTTCCTATAACATTACTGCAGAATCCAGATTTTCACTTCCTTTATTTTCTACACTGATTTTCTCTGTGTTTCCTCACCTGCACAACTCCTCCTTTCAGGATGGACACCTTCACTCCCTGAACATGGACATGGACGGCACTCACATAACTGACTGTGCGAATGTTGTAGCGATTCTCATTGTCAGCATAGACAGCGAAGTGAGGCACATCTGTACTGTTACATGGCTCCGACATTAAGTAAGTGCAGTTGCCCATGAAGTCATAGTAACGCTTATCAAAGGTGGTGTAGTGTGGATCAGCTGAGGCGATACAAGTAGAGGTGCCTGTACATGGAAAAGGTAAACAAGTGTTAAAAACCAAATAACATGCAATTGGGGAACAATCTGACTTAATTAAGTAGCTTTTTTATTTTTCATCATTATAGCATCCAGTAAAGCTGATATAATTCAATAACACCATTGTAAGTGAGTTTTACACGGCACCTTTAGGATAGCAGCCATGGATTCCTCCCACTTGCCGACATTCTTCTGTGGGGTCACAGGTGTTGTCCACACAGCTCAAGGTATAATTGCCTGCACAGCGACACAGCTTGGAGCAGCCATTGCCAAAGACAATCTCTCCCGGCTGAAACAAAATCACACTTACAGAATGAATAGTGCTGCTTCAGGGCAGAATGTAGATTTGCCATAAACAACTGTGAATTGTATTTACCTCGTAGTAGTTATTATCTTCATCCAGACATCCACACGTCTCAATGGGAACACAGCGTCTTCCTCGGAACACAAAACCTGGTTTGCAGAAGCAGCCACTGATACAGGAGCCAGTGCAGTTGGTGGAGGGTTCTTTACAGCTGGGAATGCAAGCTGGACCACACTCTATGTACTCAGCATCAGCAGGACACTTCACTATTAGTGGACGGGAGAAATGGTTAGGACATGTTTGTATTGCTGGGTATACTGTAGAGAGGAAAATACAATCATTTTTTACCTGGTGTTGTTGTTGGTGGTGTAGGAGAAGTTGGTTTTGGAGTAGTGGGCTGAGGTGTGGAGGGCTTTGGTGTAGATGGTTGAGGTGTTGTGGGTTTTGGGGTTGTTGTATTAGGTGTGGTTGGCTGTGGGGTTGGTGGCTGGGGTGTTGGGGGTTTTGTTGTTGGTCCATCTATAGGTACAAATTGTTAGAAGGGAGAAATCAGAGAGGTTAATGTATATTTGCATAGGAGCTGGTTTAAAATTAGTTAAGTAGATGTTGATCATCTGTCTTGTTATGTTAACTGTTATGTGAGCTGCTGCCACATTTGAAAATTAAAATCTTTGTCTAAATACATAATGAGTTTATTAGTTTAAACAGTGTATGAGCTGTAGTTATTTCTTGTACCATTCGGTTTACAGATGTACTCTCCATCCAGCAGTTGGCAGGTCTCTGTAGGTAAACAACTGGTGTTGTAACACAGAATGGTGCTTCCACTTAAACACACACACTGATGTTCACAGCCTTCTAGGTACCAGCTCTCATTCACCTAGACAATGTACAAAGACCTTGTTAGTCGATTTGAATTATTTGATCATACAACGCAATTTTAATGTAGTCAGGCATTTCAGCTCAGTTCATTAATACAATATGTTTACAAGTGTGTGTGTTGTGTGAAACTCACGGGGTGGTAGGAGCCAGCAGGGTCCACACAGCCACAGTCTTTGAGAGGCACACACTTGTTGTGGCTCAGGACAAAGCCAGGGTCACACTCGCAGCCTTCGACACACTTCTGTCCACACCCAGGTGGACCGCTCACACCCACACATGTCTCTGGGCATGAACTCACACACATAGAATAGTGGCTGTTAGGGGGACAAACCAGAGCTGTGGAGAAAAAAGAGAAAAAATTCAAACTACTGCAAGAGAAAGAAAAACTTGAAAACTATAACATATTTGGTTTCCTTGTCTTCCATATACTTATATTCTTAGTTCACAAAAAACAAAGTGGAAATAAGTCAAAATATTGTATATCTAGACTTCATTTCAGAAAATTGGGCAATATGTCACTGAACGTGCGTAATTGTCTTTCTGAACACTGCTGTATGGTGAGACTTACGGCAGAAGTCTGGCTCCCTCCACTGGTGCACTGGAGCTCCTGCACTGAGACAGGCATCAGTATAAGCCTGGAGCTGGTCACACAGAGTCTGCAGCAGTCCATCATAGCGGCACATATCAAACACACAGCTCTGGAAGTATGGCAGAGGGTCCACCACCTCTATACAATCCCTATGTGTTTAAGGGGGATAAAGAGGATGAGAGAGTGAGAGAGAGAAAGAGAGAGAGAGAGAGAGAGAGAGAGAGAGAGAGAGAGAGAGAGAGAGAGAGAGAGAGAGACAGAGAGAGAGAGAGAGTAATTCTTGGTAATTCTCTTGAAATCTCCTGGTGTGATATTCACTCACCTGAATGGTCCTGCAGTGTTAGTGATTTTTCCACATTTCTCTGGTTTAGACACTTCAACCTCAAGACTTGGGTTACACGGTGGATCAGGTGTGACATCAGGCTTGCACCTAGAAACGCATCATGGATTCCTTTTACATCCTAGTACTCAAGTTGTCCGGTGATAATCAGATATACAGTATATTTGTCATTTAAAATATTGATGTGCTACTTTAAAATGATCAGGCAGAGGAATCAAACACAGAAGGTAAACCATAATGGACTAACGTTTCATCTTCATCTTTGTCAGTTTGCCAGCTGTTGCCGAACTGATCTGAGCTGCCAGTCAGGGAACCGTTAGGTTTGGTAAAATCGTTGTTGGGGTTTCCATTGTAGTCTCCACACAATCCACACATCTGATCAAAGTAAGTACTGAGAGAGAGAGAGAGAGAGAGAATAATATAATGAAAACATAAGGAATATCATTAACCAAGAGATGTTTTCTACTATCATTTGATTTGGCCTGCCTCTCTTTGCAAATACTGAGAGCTTAGTGTTTCCTTAAAAAATTGCTGTAGTTTTTCTCTTATTAATGTTGCAATATACGTTCAAAGCTACAAAATACTATTTTGCTTTTAAATATTTCTCAACTTTCTTTCATTCTGTAAGATAAAATAATTTAAAGTTAAAACTAAACTCAGTATGTACTCAAGCCTTGAAATCTCATCCATGAATCAGTACCTGGGCACAGTGATCTTAGCGTAGTGGTTGCCATCCCAGCGCACCTCCAGACCAAAAGGAGTGGTGAGGATAACATACTGCCCAGCTGAAGTTAAAGAGATTAGAGGAGAGGGAGAGTGGGGTAGAGCTACTTTACGACCGTTCACCTGCAGTGGTGGGAAAGATTTGGAGAGAAACAGATATAGAAAGTTGGATTTAAGGATTTAAATAGCCTTTATAAAATGACAGGGATTAAGCACAATGAAAGCAAAATACATTGTAAAAGACAAGTTGAGATTAAAAATGTCCTGCTTAAAACATTTTGTCAACATGGCAGGAATTAAAAAAGAGAACAGCAAAGAAGCTATTTTTAGACGGACCAGAGTGGTTCTGCTCTTCATCATCGTTACAGTGATGCCGCTGACAGTCACATACAACTTCTTGAGATAAGATACACCAGCAATTCCTCTCTCTTCATTTTTTCCCTCCACAGAGAACCATGGCCCTTTAAAACACACAATAATTACACTAACCACTGAACGTTACAACTACACTGTACAAGTGTTCAAAATACAAAAAAAAGAAAACCATTTTCTATGATTTTATGGATTGTGAATAATCTGCACAAACCTAACTAACATTAATGTGTACATATGGAGTGGGTTTTCCCCTTAAACAGTGACACTTGGTGAAAACATAACCAAATAAATGTGAACTTTAGTGTAATAATCACAACAGTCTGCCATTCAGATTGTTAGCATGGAAACAACTCACCAGTGTTGTTTCTGCAGGTGCGGGCCAGTGTGTAGGTGCAGGTACCCATGAAGGTGTAGAATTTACCATCAAAGGTGTTGTAATGGGGGTCACCAGAAATAACACAGTCCTGGGAGTCTAGTTGGGAATAGACCATAGATGGATTCACACACACACTCTTAAAGAAAAGTCATTGCTCTTTTACAAAAGAACATCAGGCAATGTCTTGAAAAAATATATTATAAACAATTATACTGTAGAGAAGTACTAACCAACTGGATAGCATCCTATTTCTCCTCCCTGCACACCACACTGCTGCATGGGAGGACATTCAGCAGCACTGCAGGCGACGAATGGAGGATCACATCTGCACAGCAGCTCACAGTCCTTAGTGTAGAACTTGTCTCCAGGCTAGTGTACAGGGACAGAAGGCAGAACATTTTAGAGAACTGTACAATGAACTCACTGGCTGACTTGGCAAAGAAATACTGACTCACTCACCTGGTAATATTGTCCATTATGCATGCAGCCACATGTATCTGCCTTCACACACTTGTCCCCACTGAGTACATATCCAGGGTCACACACACACCCCTCAGAACAGGGTCCAGTGCAGTGGCCGGGTGGAAGAGGGTTACAGGAGGGCTGGCAAGGAGACATGCAGGAGTTGTAGAGGCTGTTGGGTGGGCATGTAAGAGCTAAAGAAAAACACAAAATGTTACTGTAGTGTACCAACATGTTTAAAAACAATAAAATGATATATGCCGCATGCATACACTTCTATTTTCCCTTTAAAGTGGTATTAGTAAACAGGTAAATAAATATGACCAAAGTGGGAATGAGTGTGAATTTAAGATTTCTCTGAGACTCACGGCAGAAGGTACTGTTTCTCCAGGGTCCGACGCTGACACCACGGTCCTGACACTCGTTTACGTAGGCTTCAATCGCTTCACACAGTGCAGAGTGAGGGCCACCCAATGCACACAGGTCAAACACACAGTTTTGGAAGAAACTCTACACAAAAACACACAAATGAAACAAAAGGCACAGTGTTACTGTTATATGACTAAATTAGTCTTCTGCTCAGCTGTAAATAGTCTGGTCTAATTAACTCACATTAGGATTGACTTTTGGGTGACAGACAGCAAATGGGCCTTTGCTGTCCAATATGATTCCACAGTAAGCAGGACTCTCATAAAGGTCCTTTTCTGTGTCTGGGCAGACGGGGTTTGGGGGAACTGGGGGTTTATTGCAGCTGAAATGGAAATGGAAACGGACGTGTTACTGCTCTGTCATTGTACAGACAATGGAGGGAATAAGGAATATTCAATCCCTCTGTATACATACAATACAAAACCAACGACTCACTCAGGGTCTGTGTTCCAGCTGTTGCCAAACTCAGTTGGACTGTTGACCAGTTCGCCGGTGGGGGTACGGAAGTCATCCTTAATGTTGCCATTATAGTCTCCACACAGGCCACAAAGCTTGTCCTGATAGCTGCACAAACACACACACACAAGCACATTATATGAGAATGACAGCAATAGCATAGCCTTAGATACAAATGTATAAACAATGTGTTCAATTTAATTTGTTACATTTAATAAATTAGACTTATTAAAGCCCAAATTTAGCCATAGATGTAATTCACTTTACTATTACATGATAAAATAAAATAAATGTGAATTATTTTGTTTCACATGTTGTACAGTTCATGCCATTCTTACTAGTGTGCGATTTTAAAGTCAGTCAACAAAATCAAAAATGGGAAACACTCTTTAAACCAGTTGTTTTCTTGTAAACAATGAAGCTGTTCAAGTTACTCATTAATACATACAGAAGGTCCTGTTTAAAATAAGTCGGAAGGTTAATGTTGTTTTCTTTTTTTTCTTTTTTTAACTTGAAATGAAAATGTAGTTTTGCTCACAAATGGATTTCTGTCAGAGAAATATTTGGGCCTGCCAGCTGTACACTGTATTAACAGGACATTAATCATTATCACTGTAACACAACACTCACTCTTTGATAACTTTGATGTCCATATAGTGGTTTCCATCGTAGCGAACTGTCACACCAAAGTTCATGGACACTGTGTAGAGTGTCCCCCGTTTGAAGATGTCCACACCAAGAACGGGGCTCAGTGGTATGTTCACTTTGGTTCCATTCACCTGAGAACAGATGGAGAAGAGTATTCAGAAAATTATTTTCCTATAACATTACTGCAGAATCCAGATTTTCACTTCCTTTATTTTCTACACTGATTTTCTCTGTGTTTCCTCACCTGCACAACTCCTCCTTTCAGGATGGACACCTTCACTCCCTGAACATGGACATGGACGGCACTCACATAACTGACTGTGCGAATGTTGTAGCGATTCTCATTGTCAGCATAGACAGCGAAGTGAGGCACATCTGTACTGTTACATGGCTCCGACATTAAGTAAGTGCAGTTGCCCATGAAGTCATAGTAACGCTTATCAAAGGTGGTGTAGTGTGGATCAGCTGAGGCGATACAAGTAGAGGTGCCTGTACATGGAAAAGGTAAACAAGTGTTAAAAACCAAATAACATGCAATTGGGGAACAATCTGACTTAATTAAGTAGCTTTTTTATTTTTCATCATTATAGCATCCAGTAAAGCTGATATAATTCAATAACACCATTGTAAGTGAGTTTTACACGGCACCTTTAGGATAGCAGCCATGGATTCCTCCCACTTGCCGACATTCTTCTGTGGGGTCACAGGTGTTGTCCACACAGCTCAAGGTATAATTGCCTGCACAGCGACACAGCTTGGAGCAGCCATTGCCAAAGACAATCTCTCCCGGCTGAAACAAAATCACACTTACAGAATGAATAGTGCTGCTTCAGGGCAGAATGTAGATTTGCCATAAACAACTGTGAATTGTATTTACCTCGTAGTAGTTATTATCTTCATCCAGACATCCACACGTCTCAATGGGAACACAGCGTCTTCCCCGGAACACAAAACCTGGTTTGCAGAAGCAGCCACTGATACAGGAGCCAGTGCAGTTGGTGGAGGGTTCTTTACAGCTGGGAATGCAAGCTGGACCACACTCTATGTACTCAGCATCAGCAGGACACTTCACTATTAGTGGACGGGAGAAATGGTTAGGACATGTTTGTATTGCTGGGTATACTGTAGAGAGGAAAATACAATCATTTTTTACCTGGTGTTGTTGTTGGTGGTGTAGGAGAAGTTGGTTTTGGGGTAGTGGGCTGAGGTGTGGAGGGCTTTGGTGTAGATGGTTGAGGTGTTGTGGGTTTTGGGGTTGTTGTATTAGGTGTGGTTGGCTGTGGGGTTGGTGGCTGGGGTGTTGGGGGTTTTGTTGTTGGTCCATCTATAGGTACAAATTGTTAGAAGGGAGAAATCAGAGAGGTTAATGTATATTTGCATAGGAGCTGGTTTAAAATTAGTTAAGTAGATGTTGATCATCTGTCTTGTTATGTTAACTGTTATGTGAGCTGCTGCCACATTTGAAAATTAAAATCTTTGTCTAAATACATAATGAGTTTATTAGTTTAAACAGTGTATGAGCTGTAGTTATTTCTTGTACCATTCGGTTTACAGATGTACTCTCCATCCAGCAGTTGGCAGGTCTCTGTAGGTAAACAACTGGTGTTGTAACACAGAATGGTGCTTCCACTTAAACACACACACTGATGTTCACAGCCTTCTAGGTACCAGCTCTCATTCACCTAGACAATGTACAAAGACCTTGTTAGTCGATTTGAATTATTTGATCATACAACGCAATTTTAATGTAGTCAGGCATTTCAGCTCAGTTCATTAATACAATATGTTTACAAGTGTGTGTGTTGTGTGAAACTCACGGGGTGGTAGGAGCCAGCAGGGTCCACACAGCCACAGTCTTTGAGAGGCACACACTTGTTGTGGCTCAGGACAAAGCCAGGGTCACACTCGCAGCCTTCGACACACTTCTGTCCACAGCCAGGTGGGCCGCTCACACCCACACATGTCTCTGGGCATGAACTCACACACATAGAATAGTGGCTGTTAGGGGGACAAACCAGAGCTGTGGAGAAAAAAGAGAAAAAATTCAAACTACTGCAAGAGAAAGAAAAACTTGAAAACTATAACATATTTGGTTTCCTTGTCTTCCATACACTTATATTCTTAGTTCACAAAAAACAAAGTGGAAATAAGTCAAAATATTGTATATCTAGACTTCATTTCAGAAAATTGGGCAATATGTCACTGAATGTGCGTAATTGTCTTTCTGAACACTGCTGTATGGTGAGACTTACGGCAGAAGTCTGGCTCCCTCCACTGGTGCACTGGAGCTCCTGCACTGAGACAGGCATCAGTATAAGCCTGGAGCTGGTCACACAGAGTCTGCAGCAGTCCATCATAGCGGCACATATCAAACACACAGCTCTGGAAGTATGGCAGAGGGTCCAACACCTCTATACAATCCCTATGTGTTTAAGGGGGATAAAGAGGATGAGAGAGTGAGAGAGAGAAAGAGAGAGAGAGCGAGAGAGAGAGTAATTCTTGGTAATTCTCTTGAAATCTCCTTGTGTGATATTCACTCACCTGAATGGTCCTGCAGTGTTAATGATTTTTCCACATTTCTCTGGTTTAGACACTTCAACCTCAAGACTTGGGTTACACGGTGGATCAGGTGTGACATCAGGCTTGCACCTAGAAACGCATCATGGATTCCTTTTACATCCTAGTACTCAAGTTGTCCGGTGATAATCAGATATACAGTATATTTGTCATTTAAAATATTGATGTGCTACTTAAAAATGATCAGGCAGAGGAATCAAACACAGAAGGTAAACCATAATGGACTAACGTTTCATCTTCATCTTTGTCAGTTTGCCAGCTGTTGCCGAACTGATCTGAGCTGCCAGTCAGGGAACCGTTAGGTTTGGTAAAATCGTTGTTGGGGTTTCCATTGTAGTCTCCACACAATCCACACATCTGATCAAAGTAAGTACTGAGAGAGAGAGAGAGAGAGAGAGAATAATATAATGAAAACATAAGGAATATCATTAACCAAGAGATGTTTTCTACTATCATTTGATTTGGCCTGCCTCTCTTTGCAAATACTGAGAGCTTAGTGTTTCCTTAAAAAATTGCTGTAGTTTTTCTCTTATTAATGTTGCAATATACGTTCAAAGCTACAAAATACTATTTTGCTTTTAAATATTTCTCAACTTTCTTTCATTCTGTAAGATAAAATAATTTAAAGTTAAAACTAAACTCAGTATGTACTCAAGCCTTGAAATCTCATCCATGAATCAGTACCTGGGCACAGTGATCTTAGCGTAGTGGTTGCCATCCCAGCGCACCTCCAGACCAAAAGGAGTGGTGAGGATAACATACTGCCCAGCTGAAGTTAAAGAGATTAGAGGAGAGGGAGAGTGGGGTAGAGCTACTTTACGACCGTTCACCTGCAGTGGTGGGAAAGATTTGGAGAGAAACAGATAGAGAAAGTTGGATTTAAGGATTTAAATAGCCTTTATAAAATGACAGGGATTAAGCACAATGAAAGCAAAATACATTGTAAAGGACAAGTTGAGATTAAAAATGTCCTGCTTAAAACATTTTGTCAACATGGCAGGAATTAAAAAAGAGAACAGCAAAGAAGCTATTTTTAGACGGACCAGAGTGGTTCTGCTCTTCATCATCGTTACAGTGATGCCGCTGACAGTCACATACAACTTCTTGAGATAAGATACACCAGCAATTCCTCTCTCTTCATTTTTTCCCTCCACAGAGAACCATGGCCCTTTAAAACACACAATAATTACACTAACCACTGAACGTTACAACTACACTGTACAAGTGTTCAAAATACAAAAAAAAGAAAACCATTTTCTATGATTTTATGGATTGTGAATAATCTGCACAAACCTAACTAACATTAATGTGTACATATGCAGTGGGTTTTCCCCTTAAACAGTGACACTTGGTGAAAACATAACCAAATAAATGTGAACTTTAGTGTAATAATCACAACAGTCTGCCATTCAGATTGTTAGCATGGAAACAACTCACCAGTGTTGTTTCTGCAGGTGCGGGCCAGTGTGTAGGTGCAGGTACCCATGAAGGTGTAGAATTTACCATCAAAGGTGTTGTAATGGGGGTCACCAGAAATAACACAGTCCTGGGAGTCTAGTTGGGAATAGACCATAGATGGATTCATACACACACTCTTAAAGAAAAGTCATTGCTCTTTTACAAAAGAACATCAGGCAATGTCCTGAAAAAATATATTATAAACAATTATACTGTAGAGAAGTACTAACCAACTGGATAGCATCCTATTTCTCCTCCCTGCACACCACACTGCTGCATGGGAGGACATTCAGCAGCACTGCAGGCGACGAATGGAGGATCACATCTGCACAGCAGCTCACAGTCCTTAGTGTAGAACTTGTCTCCAGGCTAGTGTACAGGGACAGAAGGCACAACATTTTAGAGAACTGTACAATGAACTCATTGGCTGACTTGGCAAAGAAATACTGACTCACTCACCTGGTAATATTGTCCATTATGCATGCAGCCACATGTATCTGCCTTCACACACTTGTCCCCACTGAGTACATATCCAGGGTCACACACACACCCCTCAGAACAGGGTCCAGTACAGTGGCCGGGTGGAAGAGGGTTACAGGAGGGCTGGCAAGGAGACATGCAGGAGCTGTAGTGGCTGTTGGGTGGGCATGTAAGAGCTAAAGAAAAACACAAAATGTTACTGTAGTGTACCAACATGTTTAAAAACAATAAAATGATATACGCCGCATGCATACACTTCTATTTCCCTATAAAGTGGTATTAGTAAACAGGTAAATAAATATGACCAAAGTGGGAATGAGTGTGAATTTAAGATTTCTCTGAGACTCACGGCAGAAGGTACTGTTTCTCCAGGGTCCGACGCTGACACCACGGTCCTGACACTCGTTTACGTAGGCTTCAATCGCTTCACACAGTGCAGAGTGAGGGCCACCCAATGCACACAGGTCAAACACACAGTTTTGGAAGAAACTCTACACAAAAACACACAAATGAAACAAAAGGCACAGTGTTACTGTTATATGACTAAATTAGTCTTCTGCTCAGCTGTAAATAGTCTGGTCTAATTAACTCACATTAGGATTGACTTTTGGGTGACAGACAGCAAATGGGCCTTTGCTGTCCAATATGATTCCACAGTAAGCAGGACTCTCATAAAGGTCCTTTTCTGTGTCTGGGCAGACGGGGTTTGGGGGAACTGGGGGTTTATTGCAGCTGAAATGGAAATGGAAACGGACGTGTTACTGCTCTGTCATTGTACAGACAATGGAGGGAATAAGGAATATTCAATCCCTCTGTATACATACAATACAAAACCAACGACTCACTCAGGGTCTGTGTTCCAGCTGTTCCCAAACTCAGTTGGACTGTTGACCAGTTCGCCGGTGGGGGTACGGAAGTCATCCTTAATGTTGCCATTATAGTCTCCACACAGGCCACAAAGCTTGTCCTGATAGCTGCACAAACACACACACACAAGCACATTATATGAGAATGACAGCAATAGCATAGCCTTAGATACAAATGTATAAACAATGTGTTCAATTTAATTTGTTACATTTAATAAATTAGACTTATTAAAGCCCAAATTTAGCCATAGATGTAATTCACTTTACTATTACATGATAAAATAAAATAAATGTGAATTATTTTGTTTCACATGTTGTACAGTTCATGCCATTCTTACTAGTGTGCGATTTTAAAGTCAGTCAACAAAATCAAAAATGGGAAACACTCTTTAAACCAGTTGTTTTCTTGTAAACAATGAAGCTGTTCAAGTTACTCATTAATACATACAGAAGGTCCTGTTTAAAATAAGTCGGAAGGTTAATGTTGTTTTCTTTTTTTTCTTTTTTTAACTTGAAATGAAAATGTAGTTTTGCTCACAAATGGATTTCTGTCAGAGAAATATTTGGGCCTGCCAGCTGTACACTGTATTAACAGGACATTAATCATTATCACTGTAACACAACACTCACTCTTTGATAACTTTGATGTCCATATAGTGGTTTCCATCGTAGCGAACGGTCACACCAAAGTTCATGGACACTGTGTAGAGTGTCCCCCGTTTGAAGATGTCCACACCAAGAACGGGGCTCAGTGGTATGTTCACTTTGGTTCCATTCACCTGAGAACAGATGGAGAAGAGTATTCAGAAAATTATTTTCCTATAACATTACTGCAGAATCCAGATTTTCACTTCCTTTATTTTCTACACTGATTTTCTCTGTGTTTCCTCACCTGCACAACTCCTCCTTTCAGGATGGACACCTTCACTCCCTGAACATGGACATGGACGGCACTCACATAACTGACTGTGCGAATGTTGTAGCGATTCTCATTGTCAGCATAGACAGCGAAGTGAGGCACATCTGTACTGTTACATGGCTCCGACATTAAGTAAGTGCAGTTGCCCATGAAGTCATAGTAACGCTTATCAAAGGTGGTGTAGTGTGGATCAGCTGAGGCGATACAAGTAGAGGTGCCTGTACATGGAAAAGGTAAACAAGTGTTAAAAACCAAATAACATGCAATTGGGGAACAATCTGACTTAATTAAGTAGCTTTTTTATTTTTCATCATTATAGCATCCAGTAAAGCTGATATAATTCAATAACACCATTGTAAGTGAGTTTTACACGGCACCTTTAGGATAGCAGCCATGGATTCCTCCCACTTGCCGACATTCTTCTGTGGGGTCACAGGTGTTGTCCACACAGCTCAAGGTATAATTGCCTGCACAGCGACACAGCTTGGAGCAGCCATTGCCAAAGACAATCTCTCCCGGCTGAAACAAAATCACACTTACAGAATGAATAGTGCTGCTTCAGGGCAGAATGTAGATTTGCCATAAACAACTGTGAATTGTATTTACCTCGTAGTAGTTATTATCTTCATCCAGACATCCACACGTCTCAATGGGAACACAGCGTCTTCCCCGGAACACAAAACCTGGTTTGCAGAAGCAGCCACTGATACAGGAGCCAGTGCAGTTGGTGGAGGGTTCTTTACAGCTGGGAATGCAAGCTGGACCACACTCTATGTACTCAGCATCAGCAGGACACTTCACTATTAGTGGACGGGAGAAATGGTTAGGACATGTTTGTATTGCTGGGTATACTGTAGAGAGGAAAATACAATCATTTTTTACCTGGTGTTGTTGTTGGTGGTGTAGGAGAAGTTGGTTTTGGGGTAGTGGGCTGAGGTGTGGAGGGCTTTGGTGTAGATGGTTGAGGTGTTGTGGGTTTTGGGGTTGTTGTATTAGGTGTGGTTGGCTGTGGGGTTGGTGGCTGGGGTGTTGGGGGTTTTGTTGTTGGTCCATCTATAGGTACAAATTGTTAGAAGGGAGAAATCAGAGAGGTTAATGTATATTTGCATAGGAGCTGGTTTAAAATTAGTTAAGTAGATGTTGATCATCTGTCTTGTTATGTTAACTGTTATGTGAGCTGCTGCCACATTTGAAAATTAAAATCTTTGTCTAAATACATAATGAGTTTATTAGTTTAAACAGTGTATGAGCTGTAGTTATTTCTTGTACCATTCGGTTTACAGATGTACTCTCCATCCAGCAGTTGGCAGGTCTCTGTAGGTAAACAACTGGTGTTGTAACACAGAATGGTGCTTCCACTTAAACACACACACTGATGTTCACAGCCTTCTAGGTACCAGCTCTCATTCACCTAGACAATGTACAAAGACCTTGTTAGTCGATTTGAATTATTTGATCATACAACGCAATTTTAATGTAGTCAGGCATTTCAGCTCAGTTCATTAATACAATATGTTTACAAGTGTGTGTGTTGTGTGAAACTCACGGGGTGGTAGGAGCCAGCAGGGTCCACACAGCCACAGTCTTTGAGAGGCACACACTTGTTGTGGCTCAGGACAAAGCCAGGGTCACACTCGCAGCCTTCGACACACTTCTGTCCACAGCCAGGTGGGCCGCTCACACCCACACATGTCTCTGGGCATGAACTCACACACATAGAGTAGTGGCTGTTAGGGGGACAAACCAGAGCTGTGGAGAAAAAAGAGAAAAAATTCAAACTACTGCAAGAGAAAGAAAAACTTGAAAACTATAACATATTTGGTTTCCTTGTCTTCCATATACTTATATTCTTAGTTCACAAAAAACAAAGTGGAAATAAGTCAAAATATTGTATATCCAGACTTCATTTCAGAAAATTGGGCAATATGTCACTGAATGTGTGTAATTGTCTTTCTGAACACTGCTGTATGGTGAGACTTACGGCAGAAGTCTGGCTCCCTCCACTGGTGCACTGGAGCTCCTGCACTGAGACAGGCATCAGTATAAGCCTGGAGCTGGTCACACAGAGTCTGCAGCAGTCCATCATAGCGGCACATATCAAACACACAGCTCTGGAAGTATGGCAGAGGGTCCACCACCTCTATACAATCCCTATGTGTTTAAGGGGGATAAAGAGGATGAGAGAGTGAGAGAGAAAGAGAGAGAGAGAGAGAGACAGAGAGAGAGAGAGAGAGAGTAATTTTTGGTAATTCTCTTGAAATCTCCTGGTGTGATATTCACTCACCTGAATGGTCCTGCAGTGTTAGTGATTTTTCCACATTTCTCTGGTTTAGACACTTCAACCTCAAGACTTGGGTTACACGGTGGATCAGGTGTGACATCAGGCTTGCACCTAGAAACGCATCATGGATTCCTTTTACATCCTAGTACTCAAGTTGTCCGGTGATAATCAGATATACAGTATGTTTGTCATTTAAAATATTGATGTGCTACTTAAAAATGATCAGGCAGAGGAATCAAACACAGAAGGTAAACCATAATGGACTAACGTTTCATCTTCATCTTTGTCAGTTTGCCAGCTGTTGCCGAACTGATCTGAGCTGCCAGTCAGGGAACCGTTAGGTTTGGTAAAATCGTTGTTGGGGTTTCCATTGTAGTCTCCACACAATCCACACATCTGATCAAAGTAAGTACTGAGAGAGAGAGAGAGAGAGAGAGAATAATATAATGAAAACATAAGGAATATCATTAACCAAGAGATGTTTTCTACTATCATTTGATTTGGCCTGCCTCTCTTTGCAAATACTGAGAGCTTAGTGTTTCCTTAAAAAATTGCTGTAGTTTTTCTCTTATTAATGTTGCAATATACGTTCAAAGCTACAAAATACTATTTTGCTTTTAAATATTTCTCAACTTTCTTTCATTCTGTAAGATAAAATAATTTAAAGTTAAAACTAAACTCAGTATGTACTCAAGCCTTGAAATCTCATCCATGAATCAGTACCTGGGCACAGTGATCTTAGCGTAGTGGTTGCCATCCCAGCGCACCTCCAGACCAAAAGGAGTGGTGAGGATAACATACTGCCCAGCTGAAGTTAAAGAGATTAGAGGAGAGGGAGAGTGGGGTAGAGCTACTTTACGACCGTTCACCTGCAGTGGTGGGAAAGATTTGGAGAGAAACAGATAGAGAAAGTTGGATTTAAGGATTTAAATAGCCTTTATAAAATGACAGGGATTAAGCACAATGAAAGCAAAATACATTGTAGAGGACAAGTTGAGATTAAAAATGTCCTGCTTAAAACATTTTGTCAACATGGCAGGAATTAAAAAAGAGAACAGCAAAGAAGCTATTTTTAGACGGACCAGAGTGGTTCTGCTCTTCATCATCGTTACAGTGATGCCGCTGACAGTCACATACAACTTCTTGAGATAAGATACACCAGCAATTCCTCTCTCTTCATTTTTTCCCTCCACAGAGAACCATGGCCCTTTAAAACACACAATAATTACACTAACCACTGAACGTTACAACTACACTGTACAAGTGTTCAAAATACAAAAAAAAGAAAACCATTTTCTATGATTTTATGGATTGTGAATAATCTGCACAAACCTAACTAACATTAATGTGTACATATGCAGTGGGTTTTCCACTTAAACAGTGACACATGGTGAAAACATAACCAAATAAATGTGAACTTTAGTGTAATAATCACAACAGTCTGCCATTCAGATTGCTAGCATGGAAACAACTCACCAGTGTTGTTTCTGCAGGTGCGGGCCAGTGTGTAGGTGCAGGTACCCATGAAGGTGTAGAATTTACCATCAAAGGTGTTGTAATGGGGGTCACCAGAAATAACACAGTCCTGGGAGTCTAGTTGGGAATAGACCATAGATGGATTCATACACACACTCTTAAAGAAAAGTCATTGCTCTTTTACAAAAGAACATCAGGCAATGTCCTGAAAAAATATATTATAAACAATTATACTGTAGAGAAGTACTAACCAACTGGATAGCATCCTATTTCTCCTCCCTGCACACCACACTGCTGCATGGGAGGACATTCAGCAGCACTGCAGGCGACGAATGGAGGATCACATCTGCACAGCAGCTCACAGTCCTTAGTGTAGAACTTGTCTCCAGGCTAGCGTACAGGGACAGAAGGCAGAACATTTTAGAGAACTGTACAATGAACTCATTGGCTGACTTGGCAAAGAAATACTGACTCACTCACCTGGTAATATTGTCCATTATGCATGCAGCCACATGTATCTGCCTTCACACACTTGTCCCCACTGAGTACATATCCAGGGTCACACACACACCCCTCAGAACAGGGTCCAGCGCAGTGGCCGGGTGGAAGAGGGTTACAGGAGGGCTGGCAAGGAGACATGCAGGAGTTGTAGTGGCTGTTGGGTGGGCATGTAAGAGCTAAAGAAAAACACAAAATGTTACTGTAGTGTACCAACATGTTTAAAAACAATAAAATGATATACGCCACATGCATACACTTCTATTTCCCTATAAAGTGGTATTAGTAAACAGGTAAATAAATATGACCAAAATGGGAATGAGTGTGAATTTAAGATTTCTCTGAGACTCACGGCAGAAGGTACTGTTTCTCCAGGGTCCGACGCTGACACCACGGTCCTGACACTCGTTTACGTAGGCTTCAATCGCTTCACACAGTGCAGAGTGAGGGCCACCCAATGCACACAGGTCAAACACACAGTTTTGGAAGAAACTCTACACAAAAACACACAAATGAAACAAAGGGCACAGTGTTACTGTTATATGACTAAATTAGTCTTCTGCTCAGCTGTAAATAGTCTGGTCTAATTAACTCACATTAGGATTGACTTTTGGGTGACAGACAGCAAATGGGCCTTTGCTGTCCAATATGATTCCACAGTAAGCAGGACTCTCATAAAGGTCCTTTTCTGTGTCTGTGCAGTCGGGGTTTGGGGGAACTGGGGGTTTATTGCAGCTGAAATGGAAATGGAAACGGACGTGTTACTGCTCTGTCATTGTACAGACAATGGAGGGAATAAGGAATATTCAATCCCTCTGTATACATACAATACAAAACCAACGACTCACTCAGGGTCTGTGTTCCAGCTGTTGCCAAACTCTGTTGGACTGTTGACCAGTTCGCCGGTGGGGGTACGGAAGTCATCCTTAATGTTGCCATTATAGTCTCCACACAGGCCACAAAGCTTGTCCTGATAGCTGCACAAACACACACACACAAGCACATTATATGAGAATGACAGCAATAGCATAGCCTTAGATACAAATGTATAAACAATGTGTTCAATTTAATTTGTTACATTTAATAAATTAGACTTATTAAAGCCCAAATTTAGCCATAGACGTAATTCACTTTACTATTACATGATAAAATAAAGTAAATGTGAACTATTTTGTTTCACATGTTGTACAGTTCATGCCATTCTTACTAGTGTGCGATTTTAAAGTCAGTCAACAAAATCAAAAATGGGAAACACTCTTTAAACCAGTTGTTTTCTTGTAAACAATGAAGCTGTTCAAGTTACTCATTAATACATACAGAAGGTCCTGTTTAAAATAAGTCGGAAGGTTAATGTTGTTTTCTTTTTTTTTCTTTTTTTAACTTGAAATGAAAATGTAGTTTTGCTCACAAATGGATTTCTGTCAGAGAAATATTTGGGCCTGCCAGCTGTACACTGTATTAACAGGACATTAATCATTATCACTGTAACACAACACTCACTCTTTGATAACTTTGATGTCCATATAGTGGTTTCCATCGTAGCGAACGGTCACACCAAAGTTCATGGACACTGTGTAGAGTGTCCCCCGTTTGAAGATGTCCACACCAAGAATGGGGCTCAGTGGTATGTTCACTTTGGTTCCATTCACCTGAGAACAGATGGAGAAGAGTATTCAGAAAATTACTTTCCTATAACATTACTGCAGAATCCAGATTTTCACTTCCTTTATTTTCTACACTGATTTTCTCTGTGTTTCCTCACCTGCACAACTCCTCCTTTCAGGATGGACACCTTCACTCCCTGACCATGGACATGGACGGCACTCACATAACTGACTGTGCGAATGTTGTAGCGATTCTCATTGTCAGCATAGACAGCGAAGTGAGGCACATCTGTACTGTTACATGGCTCCGACATTAAGTAAGTGCAGTTGCCCATGAAGTCATAGTAACGCTTATCAAAGGTGGTGTAGTGTGGATCAGCTGAGGCGATACAAGTAGAGGTGCCTGTACATGGAAAAGGTAAACAAGTGTTAAAAACCAAATAACATGCAATTGGGGAACAATCTGACTTAATTAAGTAGCTTTTTTATTTTTCATCATTATAGCATCCAGTAAAGCTGATATAATTCAATAACACCATTGTAAGTGAGTTTTACACGGCACCTTTAGGATAGCAGCCATGGATTCCTCCCACTTGCCGACATTCTTCTGTGGGGTCACAGGTGTTGTCCACACAGCTCAAGGTATAATTGCCTGCACAGCGACACAGCTTGGAGCAGCCATTGCCAAAGACAATCTCTCCCGGCTGAAACAAAATCACACTTACAGAATGAATAGTGCTGCTTCAGGGCAGAATGTAGATTTGCCATAAACAACTGTGAATTGTATTTACCTCGTAGTAGTTATTATCTTCATCCAGACATCCACACGTCTCAATGGGAACACAGCGTCTTCCCCGGAACACAAAACCTGGTTTGCAGAAGCAGCCACTGATACAGGAGCCAGTGCAGTTGGTGGAGGGTTCTTTACAGCTGGGAATGCAAGCTAGACCACACTCTATGTACTCAGCATCAGCAGGACACTTCACTATTAGTGGACGGGAGAAATGGTTAGGACATGTTTGTATTGCTGGGTATACTGTAGAGAGGAAAATACAATCATTTTTTACCTGGTGTTGTTGTTGGTGGTGTAGGAGAAGTTGGTTTTGGAGTAGTGGGCTGAGGTGTGGAGGGCTTTGGTGTAGATGGTTGAGGTGTTGTGGGTTTTGGGGTTGTTGGATTAGGTGTGGTTGGCTGTGGGGTTGAAGGTTTTTCAGTCGAAACTGGTGTTGTAGGCTTTACGGTTGTCGATACTCCAGCTAAAATAAATAGACAGTGCACATTATATTTCAAGGCCCTTTAAAAGATAAATGTGGAATCACAAACGTGCTAAGATGCATGTTCATCTTAAGATGCTTAAATTAGAGGTCTTACCTTCACAACTTGTGACACACACAATGTCTATCGCAATATCTGTCTTCTCTGTATTTCCATATACACCAACAATTACAAACTGAAACACAGATAGCTTTTTGCTTAATAAAGAATACAATCAATTCTATTATAAATGACTTTAATTGGTTGCATTAAACAGCAGAAATTGTCACGAAGATATGAGTTAAAGGTGTAGGGGGCTTCACTAGTTAAAAGTTACTAACACAATCCATACCTGTATATTTCCTGTAGTAGTGTATTTGACCTCTGCTGGCTTCCAACCCTGTCCTTGGTTTCCTTTGCGACTGAAAACAGGATTCCCCAGTGTTCCTCCTAAGAATTTTCACAGAAAATTTTCAATTTGATTGTTCTATAAGGAGTTTGTTGATTATGTAGTGTTTAATAGGTACTGAGCTCACCATTAAAAAAGATTTACTTCCTTTTAAGTGTAACCTATTTTTCTAGAGCAAGTGCTTACCATTGATGACAACATGGACATTAAGCTCCATGTCTGCAGCAGTGCCATACATATAATAATGGAAGTTCAGCTGTAGGCAGTTCGAAGAAGGTGCTGGTATAGATGGACTCCACAGTTGAGCTGAGGCCCCTGGGATGCTGTCAACAGAATCCATCAAGAGGTATGATCCCACTGTAATAGTAGATTTGTAAGGTTACATCCGGTAGGTTTGTTTCTGAAGAGTTTAGAAACATACTGCACATATTGTCAAATCCAGCGATAGGTTATAAAGGCATAAACATATAAGTACACACTGTAGAACATTTGTGCAAAGAAAAATGTTGTAGTTATTATGATACCTACATGTTGGCAAACAAAAATCATTTAAAAAATATTTGCAACATCTTTTCAGAAGAACAAGGCAGCTAGGTTACCCAAATTTCTCTCACAGTCAACAAATTCTTTTAAGAAATGCAGTAGTTCGTCATTGAATTTGGCTTGACATTAGATTGAATGTAATGTATGACAGCGTTAGACTTGATAATGTTTAGATTGTAATGCAATGAACTTGGGCTAAAAATTCATATTTGGATCAGCGTTTTAATATTTGATCTACGATTAGCCCACTTTAGCAACATTAGCAAAGGCAACAAAAAACATTTTATTAGAGAAACCAGAAGCGTATTAAACCTTATGTACTCAACCTTACATTTCTATTTGATCCAATATAATAACGCTGTGTGCAGCACTCAAAATAACCAGTTTACAAATCTTTAATTGAGCTAACATAAAAAATGTAGCTGAAACTAGTCACTAAATAATTTTATGTTAGGGACGCTTTCTTAACAGTGCATTAAAAAGCAGATGTGTTCATTTGTTACATTTGAACAATAAATAATTAAAACAGAACACAGAAAACAGAATCAAGAAGACAATGAAAGTCTGTAATGAAAGTCAGAGAATAATTTTTTCTTACAGCCGGGTTTGGAGAAATCATCATCAGGACCTGTACCAGGTGTGTCTGTCGGTCCATTCCAAAAATCCCAACCAAACAGTGCTGGATTTGAGACTTCGGTTGTCCATCCACAGAGGTTACCCGTTTCATCAAAGTCACACTCAGATATACAACCTGTTTAAACATGTGAACATATCAACACATGTCTCCAAAATTTTGCATTTATTTATTTATTTGTTTATTTGTCAGTTGAGTGAAGAATAGATAGATGAATGTACCAGGACAAGCTCCCTCTGTGATTTTAATGTTGTCCAAGGCTGTATCACATGATGAAGAGAACCCACGCACTGCTTCAAATACAATCTGAAAGATAAGCAATTGCACAGATATCGAAAACATTTTAATTAATTTTATCTTTCACACAAGTATTTATTACGTCACTAACACCAAAAATGTTATGTAGTATAAAAGGCCTAACAATCATAAACAATACAGAACTAGTATAAGCTTGTCCAATCCAACTCAAGACTGACACATTAAAATAGCAAACCTTATTAAGCTACAATTTGCAAAACAACAAATTCCTATTATATGCTTGAGTGAGTTTCACTACCAGAACATGATTCAAACCAAACTTTTTGCACTTTTTAGAACAGGATTATCAGTATCCTGGGCAATGGCATGTTAGTTTCCCATCACATAGCAATATTGTGTACTCACTTCAACAGTCTGCTCGGCTGGTTTGGACACAGTAACAGCTGCTCCGAGCCATGATGGACTCTGGATCCCAATTTTTTCCCATAGCACTTCCTCTGCACCAGGTCGCTTGGCCAGCACGGTCAAAGTGTTGCGGTCATCTGCACCATACATGTAGTACTGAAACTGCACACAAATCTGAGCTGGTGTGGAGCTCAACACAGGACTGAGCAGGCGTGCTTTCTGTCCATTACTGACATTATCTGCTTCATGGTATATGTAATAGCCATCTAGGGATGGAAACAGAAGTTAATTTAACATGTATACATACTAATGTGTATATATACTGTACATGCAGTAATTACTTCATTAGATCTATGTAAATACACTCATTGGAGGTACATATAGGTGCACTTGTGGATATACAATTATGGGATATTGCTATGCACAGTTTGTCAGCGCCACGCCTTCTGTGAATGGGATTACCATATGACCACTGCCGACCACATATTATTTGGATGATAGATCATTATTAACACAGCAAAGCCACTGCCATGGTAGAGGCATGGGTTGTGTGTGGTGCTGGTACAGTTGTATCAAGCACATTCATTCAGGGTTGCTGAAGTTTGTGAAAACTGGCCACTTTATTAGACACACCTATCTTTTGGTTTAACTTGTAGGTGTCCAGTTTGATTGTTATCAAGCCCTTCATCAGCAGTCAGCTGTTAGCTGGATACATCTAGTGAACTATTTTAAACCCAGTAATGACATGGCAGTGCTCAAACAGTGCACACACACAGAAGATATCATTTTTTAAAATTGCTTTTATGCCTTGAACCCTGGACTTACTGCCATCAGGATAGTCCCCACTGGGTCCAGTGCCAGGTGTGGGTGTGGGACCCTTATGACGAATCCAATCACTGTCATCTGTACCGTCTTGCCGAAAATTACAGAAGGGCAATTCGTTGTTATTGAAGTCACAGGCAGTTATCACAACTGTAATGGACAAAAAAAGAGAGATCATAATGCTGTTTGAGCCATGCCATTTTAAATACATATATGTATATATGAATCAGAGAAAGATATACTTTAAATCAGAAAGATAGAAAAATTGCAGGTAAAGTAAGACTCAGTTTCCCAGCATGGACCAGTGACTATACGCAATGTTGTCTTAAGATGGTTTAGTAACAAAATGGCAGATGACTAATAGTATAGAATATTGTTAAAATAAGCTTGGAATAACACTGAAACGATGTGTTAATGTGTTTTAGAGGACACCAATTAAAGATATATTTTATAGAGTGTACTATACTCCACCCTTTAATGCCCTCTGATTGTGTTTTGTGCTCTGAGCCCTTTTACAGGACTTCTGTGCATGCAGGCTGTCAGATGATAAACGTTACATGGATGCATAAGAACTTTGGAACCATGCATTAAACGATGGGTTGTTATGAGAGCAGATAAGCAAGTTAAGACTATAATGCAAACAAATCAAGAGAATAGTGGAAAGTGTGTATCATTTGCTGTTAACTGAGTTTTTTTGTGCCATATTGACAAAATTAATTCAATAAACCTACCAGCATCACGTTCGATATAATCATTCCTATAAAAAAGATAAAATATCAGATTAATATAATGAAACAATGGAAAATTATTAATAAATCACTACATTTCATCCTTAAATAATGAAACATTTATTAATATAAAATATATATTATATTAAAATATATATTATATTATATTTAATATTATATAAGACTATGTGATTAATCAAATAACTTATGAAACTATATAATTATGTTGAATACTGCTTTTAAGGTTAAATAAGATATACAATTTAATGAATTTTCATTGCATTACGTTCATTATAAAACAGCATTCTTCAATAATTACATTAAAGTTACATTATAAGTTTAGCATATTCTATATAGTAACTGTAATTATTATATATTATCATTATTATATTATATCAGTAAACAGAAGATGAAGTCATTAGTTTACGTCAGCTCTTTTACAGGTGATTTAAATATTAAGCCTTCAGCAAGTTAAATAATAATTATTTTCTGTAGTTCTTATAAGTTCATATATTAAGCATTGAGTTACATTACATATTGTTGTAGTATGTAAGCTGTAACTTCATTATAAATAACATTAATATCAAACAAAAATAATTAATATGAAAAAACAAACAAACAAACAAACAAACAAACAAAAAACAATAAAAAAGCAATCCCCAATCTCTAATTGATTAATTCACCTATTCTCCTCACCTATTCTCAGTATTTCCGAAAGTATAGATGTCACTTATCCAGGTTAAAATTAATATTAGTTTTATAGGACCCATAGCTAACTGATGCAGTTAGCTTTACAGAGACAGTTGCAATCGAGCAAAGAGGCTTTATAAAGATTAGCCTGTATTTCAGAATGGGAGGGGAGAAGAAACAGTCTGGTAATATTATGTAATGTTCTTTCATATTCTTACGTAGCTTCTTGCACAATCAACTGAGTAAATCAGTAACTGTTTGTGTTAGTGTCAGGGTGTGTCATTGTCCTGTTGGAAGCTGTATCGGTTTGATGCTACAGTAGGGTGTGTTTAACAACACAGCAGAATTACCCAATGCGGGCTACATACAGGTTAAAAGATTTTGATTTCTTTGAGAAATTGTTTTATACCTACATTTTCTAAAGTGACACTCTGATCCAGACCATTCAAAATCTCAGAAACATTAACACGGCTGCCAAGTTCAACACAGCACAAATGATGCTCAAATCCCACACAAATGTGTAAAGGTAAGAGTCCGACTGTTACAAACACGTTTCTTACAATTAATATACATCATCATAATAATATAGCGTTATGCTTTTTTGGTAATAAAATCTGTTAATTTGTATGATTTGTGTTAAGCTAATATGTAAAACGATGAAATCGTGTTGCTGCAGCTAAGATGACCTAATGGATATCTGTATATAGGCTATATAATACCGGGGTTAGGAAATAAAGAGCGGGCCTCACAAGACTGGCCCACCAGGAAAATTCCTGAACTTCTCAATGGCCAGTCCGCGCCTGGCGGGGGACAACCTGGACGGGATGCCAAACCTATCACAGGACGCAATCAGACATAAACGCTCACACACTCATTCATACACTATGGACAATTTGGAAATGTCAATCAGCCGACAATGCATGTCTTTGGACTTGGAGAGGAAACTGGAGTACCCGGAGGAAACCCACGAAGCACGGGGCGAACATGCAAACTGTGCCCACACAGGGTGCAAACAGGGCAGGATTCGAACCCCCAACCCCGGAGGTGCAAGGCCAAAAGTCTCAGACCACTAACAAAAATGCTTCTATGTTGCATCCTTTTATATATTTTTTGTGATTGTTGCGGCCAAAAATGCTTGATTTTGCTACGGTGTTTTTTAAAAAATTTTGCGATGCAACTTGCAGAGTATTTTATGCTTTTTTTTGTGGAAAACTACTTGAATTTGGTTTTGCACTAACCCTAACCTCTGCGTTAATTTTGAAAAATTGCAAGCTCCTCCGAGTATTGTCGAGTTTGCTTGACTTTGCATTAATTTCTGCGATAAAAAAAAATCGCAAAACCCCTCAGGGAACACTTTTAATAGAAATAAATTATATTATCAGCAACATCTTGAGTAAAAAGTCGAATCTTAAAAATATTTCAGAATTTCTTAGTGTTTGGTATGTCCCCCTTTGTGTTAATAACAGTGTGTAATCAAGCTGGTACAGACTCCGCAAATGTGTGCAAAACCTGACCATCCGTGTTATATCAAGTCCTTCGGCGTGTCATTCGAGACTCAGGAAGAAATTCGTACAAAGGAATTAACGTGGTTCTTGTCACAAATTTTTCTGTTTATTTCCAGTTTTAAGTAAAAAAAAAAAAAAAGAAAAAAAAAAAGCTTTTCAGTGTGGTTTTAGACTTATAGACTTCACTGTACATAGATCATTTTCATCCTTATTTTTGTAAGATTTGTTTTCTGGCTCGAACTAAATATAACTTTGAGCCTAGGAAATACATTTCTTATCAATTTGATAGGTACTACTGGAAATATATGAACCATCAGTGAAACCCAGCCTTGATTTCTAATTGTGTCATATGCTCATAATCCAGCAAAATCACTGCTGTCAGAGGTGTCCCACCCTGATAACATGTTTATGACTGCTATAAAAAGCAGTATTTTCTTGAGAAACTACCAGTTATGGTTGGTTACTATGACAACACATTGCTAGTTGATATCTCACGTTCATGAACCCAGTGCTGAAAGTATCACACTGTAACCTGTAACCTGTCGAGGTCTGTTATTACACAAAGTCAGTTTTGTATTACACATTTTGTCAGTCACTCTTGTAATTAAAACCTTCCCAATTTCAAAATATGGACATGCTGAAAGCTAAGCAATTTTGCAATATTGTTCTTGCCTTTGTTTCCCTACAATTTTAACACTTCCTTCAATTACACAGTCAAGTTGTACATCACTATTTGTAATTAATTTGGCAGGAATTTGAGGAAATCCCCCCCCGAGAACCACTGGAGCAAGTCCTAACACCAGTCACGTAAATAACTTGTCCAAAGGGCATCTGTCGACCTTTCCGTGCCAAGTAAGCTGTGCCAAGTAATCTTCTTTCTGGTTATTACACACACAATAAAGATTCACTCCTAGAAAATAAATGTTACTTTAAACACAGATTAAAGTTATATACATTGTTTGTAATTCTAGGTATAGTAACATGTACTTGATGTACAGTACTGTTTTAGGCAGTTGGGAAAAAATGCTGTAACGATGCTTTGTAAGAATGCTTTCAAAAATATATGCTTTAAAAATAGTTAATAGTTTATATTTATCAATTAACAAAATGCAAAGTGAGTGAACAGAAGAAAAATCTACATCAAATCAATATTTGGTGTGACCACCCTTTGCCTTCAAAACAGCATCAATTCTTCTAGGTACACTTGCACAAAGTCAGGGATTTTGTAGGCGTATAGTCAGGTGAATGATTAAACAACTGTACCAAACAGGTGCTAATGATCATCAATTCAATATGTAGGTTGAAACACAATCATTGACTAAAAAAGAAACAGCTGTGTAGGAATAAAACTAGACGAGGAACAGCCAAACTCAGCTAACAAGGTGAGGTTGCTGAAGTCATACACCATGGCAAGACTGAGCACAGCAACAAGACAGAAGGTAGTTATACTGCATCAGCAAGGTCTCTCAAAAATTTCAAGGCAGACAGGGGTTTCCAGATGTGCTGTCCAAACTCTTTTGAAGAAGCACAAAGAAACAGGCAGCGTTGAGGATCGTAGACACAGCGGTCGGCCAAGGAAACTTACTGCAGCAGATGAAAGACACATCAGGCTTATTTCCCTTCACAATTGGAAGATGTCCAGCAGTGCCATCAGCTCAGACCTGGCAGAAACCAGCTGGACCCTGGTACACCCATCTACTGTCTGGAGAAGTCTGGTCAGAAGTGGCCTTCATGGAAGACTTGCAGCCAAAAAGCCATACCTCCGACATGGAAACAGGGTCAAAAGACTCAACTATGCACGAAAACACAGGAACTAGGGAGCAGAAAAATGGCAGCAGGTGCTCTGGTCTGATGAATCAAAATGTGACATATTTGGCTGTAGCAGAAGGCAGTTTGTATGCCGAAGGGCTGGAGAGAGGTACACAAATGAGTGTCTGCAGGCAACAGTGAAGCATGGTGGAGGTTCCTTGCAAGTTTGGGGCTGCATTTCTGCAAATGGAGTTGGGGATTTGGTCAGAATTATTTGTCTCCTCAATGCTGAGAAGTACAGGCAGATACTTATCCATCATGCAATACCATCAGGGAGGCATCTGATTGGCCCCAAATTTATTCCGCAGCATGACAACGACCCCAAGCATCCAGTGAAAATCATTAAGAACTATCTTCAGCGTAATGAAGAACAAGGAGATCTGGAAGTGATGGTATGGCCCCCACAGAGCCCTGATCTCAACATCATCGAGTCTGTCTGGGATTACATGAAGAGAGAGAAGCAACTGAGGCTGCCTAAATCCACAGAAGAACTGTGGTTAGTTATCCAAGATGTTTGGGTCGACCTACCTGCCGAGTTCCTTCAAAAACTGTGTGCAAGTGAACCTAGAAGAACTGATGAATTGATGCTGTTTTGAAGGCAAAGGGTGGTCACACCAAACATTGATTTGGTGTAGCTTTCTCTACTCACTTTGTGTTTTGTTAATTGATAAATATAAACTATTAACACGTCTATTTTTTAAAGCATTCTTACTTTACAGCATTTTTTCACACCTGCCGAAAACTTTTGCACAGTGCTGTATTTCTCCCACTTGAACACTTCTCTCATGTCAATGCCTTTTAAATAGCATATGGTCAGCAGTGCAATTTATCCACAAATCAGTCCATACAGGATTTCGGGGAGTTTTTTTGTGATTGTTTTGGCCAAAAATGCTTGATTTTGCTGTGGGGTTTTTTAAAAAAAAGAATTTGCAATGCAATTTGCAGAGTTTCTGTGCTTTTTTGCAGGAAACTACTTGAATTGGTGAAATCACAATTGCACAAAATTGTTTTGCACAGTCTTTTGCTGTGATGTTTGTTGGTAAACGAGACCTTTTAGCTGTACTCATGTGCAACGCATGTGAATCGAAGAGGGCTGTGTCTGAATGTGCGTTGTGATGATGTCTCATGTCACATTTGCCCAAATCTGCGGTAACTATGAAAAATTGCAAGCTCCTCCAAATACTGCGGAGTTTCCTTGATTTTGCGTTAATTTCTGTGATCTCAAAACCGCGAAATCCTGGAGAGACTGACAAATACATCTTTCCAGTTTGTGTCAGTTGTGTGTTCCCTGTTGTGTGTTTGCATTATAATAATTAATCATAATATCAACATTTAAAAAAGGGGAAAACAGCCCTTAATATTAGGCACTGGACTGTTGTATGTTAATTTTAGTCTCTCCTTACAGCTAAGAAATCATTGAATTTAAATAAAATCAGTTTATCAATATTAGTTGTGCTGGTCATGTTTGTAAATTTAGATAGCGAAAACACATCAATATTAACCTTATATTTTAACTCTGAAGTTCTGTCATGTTTTTTATTTTATTTTATTTTATTTTACAAGATCCCTACACTTCAGGAGGTCTGTCATTCAGTACAATAAAGAATCCAGGTGTAAAAAAAACACATCTGCAAAAGTATTTGTGATGTCCTCTTTGACTTTAAACTGAAACTGTGTATCTAGGTGGGATGACCAAATTTTTAAAGTTTGTCATTGGTGTTCTATGGGCATTGTTCACTGTCTTTCTAAACTTTTTAGTGCTATTATAATAAATTAGAGCATGAGTGATATATATAGCATGAGTATTATAGCAACCTTTGATTGCGAGATTTTAGAAATTTCAGGGAAAGCTGTGCTTCCTGTACAGTGTTACTGTTGGATTGTAAATCATAGCAAGGATTTACCTGTCCATCCTGTAAGCTTTTATGACTTATGAGTTTTATATGCAGTCATAAAAAATCTGCAGGGTTTCACAACATATGACTAAATCGCTTTATCCTATATCAATTATGTGTAAGTTGATAAGTTGCTTGCTTAGTTATAGTATCTCACAAAAGTGAGTACACCCCTGACATTTTTGTAAATATTTTATTATATCTTTTCATGGGACAACACTGACGAAATGAGTGTACAGCTTGTATAACAGTGTAAATTTGCTGTCCCCTCAAAATAACTCAACACACAGCCATTAATGTCTAAACCGCTGGCAACAAAAGCGAGTACACCCCTAAGTGAAAATGTCCAAATTGGGCCCAAAATGTCAATATTTTATGTGGCCACCATTATTTTCCAGCACTGCCTTAACCCTGTTGGGCATGGAGTTCACCAGAGCTTCACAGGTTGCCACTGGAGTCCTCTTCCACTCCTCCATGATGACATCACAGAGCTGGTGGATGTTAGAGACCTTGCACTCCTCCACCTTCTGTTTGAGGATGCCCAACAGATGCTCAATAGGGTTTAGATCTGGAGACATGCTTGGCCAGTCCATCACCTTTACCCTCAGCTTCTTTAGCAAGGCAGTGGTCGTCTTGGAGGTGTGTTTGGGGTCATTATCATGTTGGAATACTGCCCTGCGGCCCAGTTTCCGAAGGGAGGGGATCATGCTCTGCTTCAGTATGTCACAGTACATGTTGGCATTAGCTTCCCAGTGCCGGCAGCACTCATGCAGCCCCAGACCATGACACTGCCACCACCATGCTTGACTATAGGCAAGACGCACTTGTCTTTGTACTCTTCACCTGGTTGCCGCCACACACGCTTGACACCATCTGAACCAAATAAGTTTATCTTGGTCTCATCAGACCACAGGACATGGTTCCAGTAATCCATGTCCTTAGTCTGCTTGTCTTCAGCAAACTGTTTGCGGGCTTTCTTGTGCATCATCTTTAGAAGAGGCTTCCTTCTGGGACGAGAGCCATGCAGACCAATTTGATGCAGTGTGTGGCGTATGGTCTGAGCACCGACAGGCTGACCCCCCACCCCTTCAACCTCTGCAGCAATGCTGGCAGCACTCATACGTCTATTCTGCAAAGCCAACCTCTGGATATGATGCTGAGCACGTGCACTCAACTTCTTTGGTGGACCATGGCGAGGCCTGTTCTGAGTGGAACCTGTCCTGTTAAACCGCTGTATGGTCTTGGCCACCGCGCTGCAGCTCTGTTTCAGGGTGTTGGCAATCTTCTTATAGCCTTAGCCATCTTTATGTAGAGCAACAATTCTTTTTTTCAGATCCTCAGAGAGTTCTTTGCCATGAGGTGCCATGTTGAACTTCCAGTGACCAGTATGAGAGAGTGTGAGAGCGATAACACCAAACTTAACACACCTGCTCCCCATTCACACCCGAGACCTTGTAACACTAACGAGTCACATGACACCGGGGAGGGAAAATGGCTAATTGGGCCCAATTTGGACATTTTCACTTAGGGGTGTACTCACTTTTGTTGCCAGCGGTTTAGACATTAATGGCTGTGTGTTGAGTTATTTTGAGGGGACAGCAAATTTACACTGTTATACAAGCTGTACACTCACTACTTTACATTGTAGCAAAGTGTCATTTCTTCAGTGTTGTCCCATGAAAAGATATAATAAAAATATTTACAAAAATGTGAGGGGTGTACTCACTTTTGTGAGATTCTGCATGAAGAGGTCTTGAACTGAATGTATGCAAACAGACCACAAATCTGAGAGTTATCCCTGGATAGTCTCCGAGCAAGTCCAAATAAAACATATTTTTCTATTATTCACACTGTTAACAGTGTAAAGTGCGTTTTTTAAAAATTTTTAAATTATTTTTTTTAAAGCCAAATACCACCACAAAATGGCAGCTCTCGCTTGCATGCTCAGTCAACCATCTGGCTAGTTAACCAGCAAACTAACTAATATTCACAGCTATAACAAGCTAACAGCTCACTAGCACATAATAAGCTAAACGTAAGCTAGCTAGCATTACATCTAACAAACATTAACATTACTGCTAATGTTATTTTTGCAGAGGTGGGTAGAGTAGCCAAAACATTTTACTCAAGTACAAGTAAAACTACTTACTTAAAATAATTACTCAGGTAACAGTAAAAGTAATAATGTTAATAATTACTTGAGTGAGAGTAATAATGTATCCGATGAGAAGACTATTCAAGTAGCAAGTTACTTCAGATCTGATTAAAATTAAGGGAAAATCTTGAATCTCAGACTACATGGAGAACTGTATGTCACACTTACAGTGTGTGTGTGTGTACGTGACATGAACTAATGATTAAAACTACATATTTTCATTAATGTTTAACAGTAACGGAAGAAAGCCACCGAATGTAGCGAAGTAAAAGTACATTTCTGTGATTAAAAATTAACTTGAGTAAGAGTATAATTATGGCCAGTTAAACCTACTCTTAAAAGTATATTTCTTCAAAAAGTTACTCGAGTAAAAATAACGACGTTACCACCCACCTCTGCATTTTTGACTAAAGGTTAGCTAAAAATTAAAGGACCATGCTTCCTGTTACTGTACCTGTGCAATGTGTTTGATATAGTACGATGTTATTTACCATTTTTTATTCACATAGTCACCTTTATCTTTTAGACAGGTAGGGTTAAACCATTTTCAATTGGGTAAATAAAACAGAATCAGCGTAATTTGGTAGATGTATCACTTCCCTTTTTGGTCTCTCAATGAACCGCTTGCACAAACACTTCTGCATTTTATTTATCCTGACACTGTTGCCGCTTTTCCGGTTCATTCACTACACTTTTTTTTTTTAAAGTCGGTTTTTGCAAGAGCTTCCGTACCTGAATGTCAGTGACGTTCACTGCATGTGTAAGAGTACTATATGCAAAGCCCCTTTTTAGCAAACTGGAGAAAAGCTTCAAGCTGTGTGCTTCATAATAAATACACAACTGTGAAGGTCAGATAATGTCTATAGCCCAAGCTATAGCCCACATAGTTCACTGCAAGGTAGCTTGTGCTGTTGCTAAGGGGGTGTCTTCATTTGAAACTGGATACCGCTCATGATATTAGTTTCTGTACAAAAACATTCAATTATTATTGTAATTTTCTGTGACAATTTATCACATTTGTGTTAATTAAAAAAAACAAAAACAAAAAACAAAAACACAATAACATACACTATAAAGGTAAATATTGCTAACGCATGTTAGCCATGTTGGAGATGTCTGAAGTATGTTTAGTAACTTAATAATAATAATAATAATAATAATAATAATAATAATAATAATAATAATAATAATAATGTTTGCTTGTTAGGAGTTTGTTATTATCCAGTGCAGTCCTCTCCCTCACACTGGGTGTAGCTGGTCCATTAAAAGAGCCATGGCACTGTGCTTTTTGCCTTTCTTCTTTGACCCTCTGTGGTTTTGGCTTCAGCTAGCTGATTTTGGTGTGAAATGTCTGCTACAGACCGTCATATGGGTGGAAATGTTTAAATGGTCTTGACCTAGGTCTTGCTAACCATCATCTCCTGACTCACTCTGAGCTGGGAAGCAGTGGAAGCTGTTATTTATTTATTTTTTTTTAATTTTGAAGATAGCTGAGGATGGACACAAGCGAACTTTGGTCACTTATGAAAGAAAAAACAGTCCTGACGGATGTAAACAGTGAACAGGGAACTTTACAGCACACTTTTCTCTGATGGTTATATAACAACTAACAAGGAATGTCTGCCGAAGGTTACTTTTGTTTCATGGTCTCATGGCTATTTTTCCCCCCTCTGCAAATCAAGTACCAAATAGGTAACATTTTTGTAAGTACAAACTAAGGTTCTGTTTTCCAACTTCACCAAAGATTGCTTTTAGGTTTTCTTACGTTTCCTCTCAGTATTAATACAGAAAATGAAATGTTGGTGAACAAGCTGGTATCCACAACCATTCAAATTGGTTTAGTGACCTGTGGCACTTTGTATTTTACATCTGATCTTTCATCATTTGATGATAGTGGTTTAACAGCAATTTAGAATATGTTTATTCACGTCAATTGGTGTTTCATTTTTAGTTAATTGTTCATTTCTTTATTGCAATCATTAGCATAGGTAGTTGTTCTACCTAAATAGTTCCATATAGTTAGTTAGCAGTAGTTAATCATTAATTAATCAACCAACCCATAGTTTACAGTACAGAGTAGTGCAAGTTGGTGTTCTTTGCTATTGAAAATTAGTGTCTTGGTTGTTTTTAATATTAACTGTTAGTCAGGTAAAGTTATCTAGTGCCTTAGATTCAAGGTCGTAGGCTGAAGACATTTATCTCCACATGCACGTTCGCCTGTGGATATATTCAGGGTTTAAATATTTATTAACATTCATTAAAGTTCACATTTATTATAGTCAATAAGTTAGACTTCCTTTTGTCACAACATGCTTTATTTACACAGTAACTACTGTAACTCTGTTTTGTTCATAGCACGAAATTAACTGGGGTTTCCGTGGGCTAATGAAACTCTCTGAAGTGCAGAGATCATGTTTAATTGGAAAAGATACGATTGAGACATTTTCTAGGTGAAATTAGGAGTATCATAAACACTGGTTTTATAAGTTAATTACTTAGTTTGTTTACTTGCTTAACAGTGTACGTAACAATGTACTGCTTACAGTATTACAGTAGTTTATGTATTTTTTTAAAAAGTGCAGATATTCTGCCATCTAGTGGTGTAAGCCACAGATTAATGTTTATCACATCAAGTTTTCTTCTTAAAAAGTGTTTTATAGACCTGCCAGGAACACCCGAGCACCCAGACTAAACTGAAGTGCCAGATAACCTCTGTGCTGATTTCAAGAAGTCTAATCCACAAGATGCAGCGGCCTGCCATTGCTCACATGTTAGCAGTTTTGCATGTTTAAATATAAAATAAATTGATGCATATGCACAAGAATGCCCTTGAGGTATTTCATTAATATTAATAAAACTTGTGACTGTGACGCAGTGATTACAGGTTTGGATCCTGCTGTCCAACGTACTGAGGGTCCCAGAACTGCATTCCAGAGTGTTTGTGCTAACTTTAACCCCAGCTCTTAATAGTAACTTTTCCAATTAAAGTACCCGTTTAATGTGTTTTTATGATCTTTTATCACACAAAAATTGTTTTATGTGTCCCTTTTTTTTTTTGTTTTTGTCTGTTATTGTGAAGTCATGTGAAGGATTGCTGTAGGGATGGGCTGCTTGATATGCAGTTTGAAGCAGTGGAACTGTGTTCTGGAGCCTCGTTTTAAAATGACAGTGTCATGTGACCATTGATAATGAACCTTTGTTACATCACTCAGGTCACACTACAGCCGTGGCCAAAAGCTTTGAGAATGACACAAATACTAATTTTTTACAAATTCTGCTGCCTCAGTTTTTATGATGGCAATTTGCATATACTCCAGAATGTTATGAAGAGTGATCAGATGAAGTGCAATTAATTTCAAAGTCCCTCTTTGCCATGAAAATGAACTTAATCCCAAAAAAACATGTCCACTGCATTTCAGCCCTTCCACAAAAGGACCAGCTGACATCATGTCAGTGATTCTCTCATTAACACAGGTGAGAGTGTTAACGAGGACAAGGCTGGAGATCACTCTGTCATGCTGATTGAGTTAGAATAACAGACTGGAAGCTTTAAAAGGAGGGTGGTGCTTGAAATTATTGTTCTTCCTCTGTTAACTATGGTTACCTGCAAGGAAACACGTGCAGCCATCATTGCTTTGCACAAAAAGGGATTCACAGGCAAGGATATTGCTGCTAGTAAGATTGCACCTAAATCAACCATTTATCAGATCATCAAGACCTTGAAGGACAGAGGTTCAACTGTTGTGAAGAAGGCTTCAGGGCACCCAAGAAAGTCCAGCAAGCGCCAGGACCGTCTCCTAAAGTTGATTCAGCTGCGGGATCGGGGCACCACCAGTGCAGAGCTTGCTCAGGAATGGCAGCAGGCAGGTGTGAGTGTGTCTGCACGCACAGTAAGGCGAAGACTTTTGGAGGATGACCTGGTGTCAAGAAGGGCAGCAGAGAAGCCACTTCTCTCCAGGAAAAACATCAGGGACAGACTGCTATTCTGCAAAAAGTACAGGGATTGGACTGCTGAGGACTGGGGTAATGTCATTTTCTCTGATGAATCCCCTTGCCGATTGTTTGGGGCATCTGGAAAAAAGCTTGTCCGGAGAAGAAAAGGTGAGCGCTACCATCAGTCCTGTGTCATGCCAACAGTAAAGCATCCTGAGACCACTCATGTGTCGGGTTGCTTCTCAGCCAAGGGAGTGGGCTCACTCACAATTTTGCCTAAGAACACAGCCATGAATAAAGAATGGTACAAAAACATCCTCAGAGAGCAACTTCTCCCGACCATCCAAGAACAGTTTGGTGATGAACAATGCCTTTTCCAGCATGATGGGGCACCTTGCCACAAGGCAAAAGTGATAACGAAGTGGCTCGGGGAACAAAACATCGACATTTTGGGTCCATGGCCAGGAAACTCCCCAGACCTTAATCCCATTGAGAATTTGTGGTCTATCCTCAAGAGGCGGGTGGACAAACAAAAACCCACAAACTCTGACAGACTCCAAGCATTGATTATGCAAGAATGGGTTGTCATCAGTCAGGATGTGGCCCAGAAGTTGATTGACAGCATGCCAGGGCGAACTGCAGAGGTCTTGAAAAAGAAGGGTCAACACTGCAAATATTGACTCTTTGCATAAAATTCATGTAATTGTCAATAAAAGCCATTGACACTTATGAAATGCTTGTGATTATACTTCAGTAACAGTTAGTAACATCTGACAAAAAGATCTAAAAACACTGAAGCAGTAGACTTTGTGAAAATTAATATTTGTGTCATTCTCAAAACTTTTGGCCACGGCTGTATATGGCCAAATGTTTGTGGACACCTGACCATCACACCCATATGTGGGTCGTCCCCAAACTGTTGCCACAAAGTTGAAAACACAGAATTGTCTAGAATGTCTTTGTATGCTGTAACATAACAATTTTCCCTTCACTGGAACTAAGAGGCCCAAACCTGTTCCAGCATGACAATGCCCCTGTGCACAAAGTGAGCTCCATGAAGATTGGAGTAGAACAATTCGAGTTTCCTGCACCGAGCTCTGACCACAACCCCACTGAGCACCTTTGCGATGAACTGGAACACTGAGTGCACCCCAGACCTCCTTGCCTGACATCAGTGCCTGACCTCACTAATGTTCTGGTGGCTGAATGAGCAAATTGCCACAGCCATGCTCCAAAATCTAGAGGAAAGCTTTCCCAGAAGAGCGGAGGTTATTTAACAGCAAAGGGAGGACTAAATCTGGAATGGGATGTTCAACAAGCACATATGTTTGTGACGGTCTACTGTCCACAAACTTTTTTTTACACCAGTTCCTCTATGTTGGTGTACAATTCCCCTTCAATACAAGACCATTTTTTCTTCATTTAAGACAAATGGTATAATAATGCATCTCTGTATACTGTTTTTCTAGCAATAAAAATATAAAACATGCACTAGTTATTTGGCCAAAGATGAATAAATGGTGTGACATTGAGACCCGTGTGTGTGTGTGTGTTATGTATTTATTTATATTTATTCCTGTATTCTATTGAACACAAAAAACAATTCAAAACTAGTCTTCAATATCTCCTACCTTCATACATATTTTACATTATACATTATAGAATATCATCTGCAGAAAGTAATAAAGAAGCAAATTTGAGGAACGCGAATAGCTTATAAGAAGATAAGAATGATAAGAAGCATACAATTTTGGAATCAAATGAAACAAAACACTTGCAATTCAGCTTTTTCCTAGTGCAGGAATGTGCCAAGTGTCTCAACAGCCACTTGGCTGACATGAGATTGATGTAAGGTTTTTTATTGTCCAGCAGAGGACAGTATAGAGCTATGTGTCAAGTTCAAAGCTTTGGCCCATCATTAGATGTGGTACATGAAGTAGCATATAAAAACACAAATAACCAAAACATAGCTTTCTAAGTTTATAAGTTACAATTGCAGTGTAGAAACAAATGTGAACAGGCTCACTAAAACTAGACAGTTGAAAAGACCAGGTGATTTTTTTTCACTGAGTCTATTCCCATGACAACCACAGATTCCTGTTCTTGGCTGACAGGAGTGGAACCCAATGTAGTCTTCTGCTGTTGTAGCTCATCCACCTCAAGGTTTGCCCAAAGTAAAGTGTGCCTAGAAAACATTCCCTACACCATTACACCAACTCCACCAGCCTGGACTATTATGGATTCATGCTGTTGGCACCAAATACTGACCCTACTATCTGTGTGGCTCAGAAGAAATCAAGATTCATCAGACCAGGTTATGTTTTTCCAGTCTTCAACTGTCCAGTTTTGGTGAGCCTGTACCTACCGCAGCCTCAGATTTCTGTCCTTGGCTGACAGAAGTGGAACCCGACGTCTTCTTCAGCTGTTGTATTCCATCTGCCTCAAGGTTGAACATGTTGTGCATTCTGAGTTTCTTTTCTGCTCACCACAATTGCACAGAGAGGTTATCCGAGTTACTGTAGCCTTTCTGTCAGCTCGACAGCCATTCTTCGTTAACCTCAATCATCAGCAAGGCTTTTCAGCCTGCAGACCCTCCGTTCACAGGATGTTTTTTGTTTTTCGCACCATTCTGTGTAAACTCTAGAGACTGTTGTGTGTGTGAAAGTCCCAGGGGGATCAGCAGTTTCTGAAATACTCAGCCCTTCTTGTACTAACATCCATGCCACAGTTAAAGTCACAGAGCTCACAGGTGACCTGTATCTGCACGAGTTTTCCATTATGCTGCTGCCACGTGATTGGCTGATTAGATAACTGCATAAATATACAGGTGTAGAGGTCTTCCTAATAAAGTGCACAGTGAGTGTAGGGTAACAGTTTGGAGAAGGCCGACATATGGGTGTGATGTTCAGGTGTCCACATACTTTTGGCCATATTAACAAGAATCTTAAAATGCAGGAAAACATGGGGGGGGGGGGGGAAATGCAATGCGCTGCATTTAGTTTTTAGCGCATGTTTTTAACTCAGATGTCCTCAAAAGTATTTTAATGACTGTTAAAATTATAGTAACATGAGCATAATATCCATATAGGTCTTCTTTAATGTCGGCATTAAAGAAAATAGGCGTTTGGTACAAATTCACACTAAAACATCTATCATTTTAAGTTTCTTACTAAGAAAAGCTGTAGAGGAAGAGTTGTTGTTTTGGAAGCGTGACGAATAATCATCCACGTGATTATATTAGCCAATCATCAAAGTTTCCGCAATTAAAGATTTCAGTGTAACACCGCTTGCACAAAACAGTAGGTATTGACTAAGTAAGCTTTGACCAAAATCGTGCTTTTGTTTTTTAGCCAGTTATGTTTATATATCTCTCTGTTTGTTCAATGCATCATTAGTTTGTGTTTGATCCGAGGCTGTGTGCATTTTCTGCTAATGTACTTTATGACGATTATTTTAGACTCGGTGCAAAAACTTCACGATGTATTATGAATAATTAACCACAAAAAGTAAATGATTAAATTGATAATCGCGGTCTTGGTTCACGCACATACTTAAAGCTGTACTCCGGTAAGTAAGGCCATCACCCAGCTGCGATGGCCGAGTGGTTAAGGCGTTGGACTTGAAATCCAATGGGGTCTCCCCGCGCAGGTTCGAACCCTGCTCGCAGCGGCCTGATCCGTTTTTGTCGAAGGTGCTCTTGTTACAGCTCTCTCACACACACACAAAAAAAACACCGTAAGTGTTACAGACAACACGTTTACACCCGGGTTTAATCCGAAACGGTTCCTCGAACACGTCGAGGATTCCAGAAATGTATCGTGTTGAGGCATTTTGGTATGAGAGTAAGAATAAGTAATGCCACCTGCAGCACCTCTATAGGACTGCAAACAATTCCTGTAACCTAATTTCTACAATAAATTGTGTTCAAACCAGTATAATATTTCAATTTAGGCCTGTACTGGTAACAAAATCATTTAGTTCACCGTGTCCAATAACCTTTGCTTTACCTTTTATTTTCATTTCGACAAAGTGCTTACACACGCAGCAATAGACTGTTATCTATTATTATCAGAATAGATTATACTGTATCAAAGGGCTTTACTGTACAGTGACAGCAACACTACTGAGAGTGTATTGTAAAAACGACGCTGTACAACCTCCCCCCCCCCAACACACGTTAGTCATGTCGACGAGGTTTTTTTTTTGTCGTTGTTGTTTTTTCTCAAAAACTGTCGTTGCCCACATGCGCTGCAGTAATGCCCGATCTTTACTGTGCATTTAAAATAAATTACAAAAATTCTAGCTGGAGAGTAAACCAAAGACAATGTAAAATTACTATATAACATTAGAGCAAACCATAGGCGTTAGCTGGACTGTTAATCAGGCTGAGCCCAGATTCTTCTCCATCAAAAAAACAAAAAAAAAACAAAAAAACTTTTGCAAATGTACTTATAAATAAACTGTTTCCATGCCTTCTATTCTTGCATGTGATGGCTAACTGCTTAAAAATGTGAAAATTGGACAAAAAGTTGGATTTATCATAAAACTTGCCTCGGGTGTTATGACTGTTCGCAGGACTACCAGACAGATAAGATATAGCACTTTTTGGCTATCTAACATGAGGTTAGTTTGGTGTCGCTAGCCAAGGGGAGGCACAACTAAGCTATCACTGTATGGGTTTAGCTGCTACAGAGCCATGCAAAGTATGTTAGCTGTCCTTATGCTCTGCTCATATCATGTTCACGTAAACTGGAACTCATATAGACATTTACACACCTTGTTTTCCTGATCAGCATGAGAGGATGTGAGTGTTTCAGTTTCAACCCCTTTACTGGTAGAAAACAAAATATCGACTTGTATCTTTTCCCCCCTTACACTGACTGTGAACTAGCGTTTAACAGAATTGAGACCCGTCAGCCAATAAGATACGAGTATTTCCACGCATTTTCCTGTAAACCCTGTCTGATTGGTCTCACCTCCGTTCACTGATGATACAAAATTACAACACTGCTGTCTTCATTTACTGACGTTCAGTTTCATAGTGAGAAACAGCTACAAGTGGAGAATTATTCGGGGCTAAAAATAAATGTATTTAAATGTCTATGGCTACAGCCCTGAATGCCCAGGCCAGGTTACGCCCCTGGTCCAATCCAATGGAAAAGAATAACCTCACTGTTGCTCAAACAGAACAGTAAAAGTCTACCTAACTAAACGTGCTTTCACTGTTTAAACCTTAAACAGGTTCTTGAGTTTTATTCAATTCAAAGTTTCAAGTCGAACCAAATATAATATTTTCATTGCGTTTTCATATTTAGACTACTTTGTGAGAGACCCTCCCACAGTCTTCGATTCTCTCTCGACTCAAGTTCACGCATTCTTACATTAGACCTGACTCTGATTATCCGACAAATCAGACAGCCTGTCTATTAACGGGTTAATCAGGCTTCAGTATCGAGGTATTTGGACAGAGGCCAAAGAGCTTAAATATAGCTGAGCACTTTCCCTCCTCCTCCTCCTTGTTAACTCCGGGGATCAAGTTGGACTGGAGTAGGTGCTTTCACTTTTTTTTGGATTATAATAAGTAGCCAGACTAATCTTATGGCCATAATTCTGTAAAATATAGAATTTGACAACATAGCCTACAGAATTGCGCAACATGTTAATAACTATTAATAATTGTTAGTGACTGTTAACAGTGGACAATCTAATAGTCTGTAGCCTGATCTATTTTAATATGCAATGTATATTACTATATGTAGTGTATATTAATAAGAAGTCTAAATATTAATCGGAACAAACTGTAATTCTTTCTGCCTTCCTAAGTGTGCATGCATGGATTGAATAATTTTGTCACTTCTCCAGGACTAGTTAACGTTACTCATAAGTGTTTGGATGACAAAAACGGTCCAAAATGTGTCCCGTAATTAATTCTATGATTTGTATTAGACTAATTTAAGCCTTGGGTAATCCATGTAAAGTTGTACCATGATGCCATGGCATAGACACCTGATCAATGCTTGGTTACATTTCTTAATGTCTTAAAATTGTAATCTGTGTCCGCGATATTTAATATATTACGATGCAAATCCGTCATGTCAGTGTTCACAGGCTGTTTCCCCCCCCCCCCCGATCATGTGTGTAGGATCATGGCTGGCTTGGACAAGCTGCGTGTGGCCGTGGTGGGCGCAGGAGCCGCAGGTCTGTGCGCCGCACGTCACTTACTCGCGCGCCAGGACCTGTTCGCACCGCCGGTGCTGTTCGAGATCACCAAGCACGTGGGCGGAACGTGGGTTTACGAGGAGCGCGTGGGCCATTACGACGACGGCCTGCCCATCCACAGCAGCATGTACAGGGACCTCAGGTGAATGATCTCTAGTGTTGTCTCAGTATGTGTTTCGACACAGCAGGGCAGAGAGGGCAAAACAGCTAATTATGCACGAATATCTGATTTATTTATTTGTTGCAAAATAAATAGCCACATAATGATGTTCATGGTTTTCCCATTATATTTTCGCTATATTTCTTTATACTGAATGGAATCTGTCAAAAAAATACCCAGCTCTACAGTGATCATTTAAGTCCACATGACCTACACACGAAAAACCTCTCAGAGATATGAATTAAGGTCACTTAATTCTTGCGATGTGGTCACACTGCCATTGTCTCCTAGAAACGTACAGGTCTACATGTTGCATGAGAACTCAAGCTGTGCGTCATCATTTCCCCCAGTCACATTTGCAAACTGGCGTTTATGTGTTGTGTATGTTTTGAAAATGTTCTTTTAGTAAACGCTCATTATTTTCCCCATTTGCCAGAACTAATATTCCCAAAGAGGTCATGTCATTTCCTGACTTCCCCTTCGCAAAGCATCTTCCTTCGTTTGTCCATCATACAGAGGTGCGCAAGTACCTCGAGCAGTACTGTGACCATTTCCGTCTCCGGGACCATATCAGGGTATGATTTCAGCACAACCTTTGCCAGTCATTCTGTGTGTGCCAAATGCAAGCATAACATTTATAATAAATCAAATAGTGGTTTATTTAATTTTTCATTTAATTGTCCCTTTCCACATTAAGTCCACCCTACAGTGCAGAATTGCTTGCATTTCTATTGCATTATTTCTTTAAAAAAAAAAAAAAAGTATAATTTGTACAGTCACTGTGTAAACTGTATGCATACTTGCACTTCTGAAATCCCTTTTTCAGTTTGGCACGACTGTGGATGCAGTGGACCCAGTAAAAGTGAAGCGTGGCTGGAAAGGTTTAGCATGGGACATCACCAGCAGTGATGGCGTGGACCGGAGCAAATCCATCAAGGAGCGTTTTGATGTTGTTATGGTGTGTAACGGGTGTGTATAACCTTTTAACTCTTATAACGTGCCTAAAAGTATACCAAACCTCTGTGTGCTACAATGGTCTAGAATAGACAGTGATTTAAATTATAAGACAAATGATAATTTACCAGTGTTTTTCAAATACTATAGATTTTCTTGAAAAAGCAAAAAAAAAAAAAAAAGATTATAAGATAAGAATATGCGTCATTTTTTTAAATGAAGATATGAGGCATGAGTCATATAAACATGTCAACAAATGAGAATGGATCCTAGATGAGTGCTAAAATGGTTGTGGCATGGTCGTAATCATGTTTTAGAGCAAAGGTTTATCAGTTTTAAGCTCATCAAGTACTACGGCTCAGAAGACTTAGCTGCCGTAACCCTTTTCAAACAAAATTGTGCTTGTGAAAAAAATTGTATGTGTTGTTACTCCATGTCCTATAACAAACAGCCAACTCTCATACACTGTTAAATCTGAAGGCTGACTGAGCCCGATCAAATACATATTGCTTAGAATATTGTGAATATCAAACAACTACTGTAGCATTTAAAAAAAAAACCAGAGTGAGACTAATGTACCCATTTGTTCTCTACTGATTTTAAACACCAGACATTTCTATGACCCGTACATCCCTGCTATACCCGGACTTGGGAAGTTCAAAGGTATGTGTACCTTCCTTTTATATAGTGTAAACATCAGTCCATACTGGATTTTGGTACCTGTGCATTTATCAGTGTCAGATGCTATCTTTGATTAGCGAGTTTTCAGGTTGACACGAGGCCGATTACCGACCAATCAGAAATTCAGATCAAAGCTTTTATGATTTGAAGCCATGCCCATGAAGTCTTATCATATTACATAATACCAATGGGCCTTTGATCAATACTTAGAAGTGGAATTCTGGCAATAGACTAGGATTTTAAACATACACCTTGTAGCATATGTTTAAAGTCAATACAGCACACAAGCCTAACAAATGTTTGTCTAATGTTGTACTTTAAAAGCTTGAGTCTGCTCTGGAAAGAGAATGTCTGAAACTCTTATAAACCAAAAAAACAAAACTGAGTCCATGTCCATTACTTTTGGCTTATTCTGTCTTTTGGTAGATGCATATTTAAAATTTATTTCATGTATAATTTGTGAAGGGTTTTCATAAACTACATTTTTGGAGACCAGAATGTATGTACAGTGGGGGAAAAAAGTATTTGATCCCCTGCTGATTTTGTACATTTGCCCACTGACAAAGAAATGATCAGTCTATAATTTTAATGGTAGGTGTATTTTAACAGTGAGAGACAGAATAACAACAAAAAAATCCAGAAAAACGCATTTCAAAAAAGTTATAAATTGATTAGCATTTTAATGAGGGAAATAAGTATTTGACTCCTTCGACTTAGTACTTGGTGGCAAAACCCTTGTTGGCAATCACAGAGGTCAGACGTTTCTTGTAGTTGGCCACCAGGTTTGCACACATCTCAGGAGGGATTTTGTCCCACTCCTCTTTGCAGATCCTCTCCAAGTCATTAAGGTCATTTTCAATGCCCTGGCTGAGGGAAGGAGGTTCTCACACAAGATTTGACGGTACATGGCCCCATCCATCGTCCCTTTGATGCGGTGCAGTTGTCCTGTCCCCTTAGTAGAAAAACATCCCCAAAGCATAATGTTTCCACCTCCATGTTTGACGGTGGGGATGGTGTTATGACTTGGGGTCATAGGCAGCATTCCTCCTCCTCCAAACACGGCGAGTTGAGTTGATGCCTAAGAGATCTGACCACACCTGACCACAACACTTTCACCCAGTTCTCCTCTGAATCATTCAGGCAAACTTCAGACGGGCCTGTACATGTGCTTTCTTGAGCAGGGGGACCTTGCGGGCGCTGCAGGATTTCAGTCCTTCACGGCGTAGTGTGTTACCAATTGTTTTCTTGGTGACTATGGTCCCAGCTGCCTTGAGATCATTAACAAGATCCTCCCGTGTAGTTCTGGGCTGATTCCTCACCATTCGCCGGATCATTGAAACTCCACGAGGTGAGATCTTTCATGGAGCCCCAGACCGAGGGAGACTGACAGTTTCTTCCATTTGCGAATAATCGCACCAACTGTTGTCACCTTCTCACCAAGCTGCTTGGCGATGGTCTTGTAGCCCATTCCAGCCTTGTCTACAGTCTACAATCAGTCTACAATCTTGTCCCTGACATCCTTGGACAGCTCTTTGGTCTTGGCCATGGTGGGGAGTTTGGAATCTGACTGATTGATTGCTTCTGTGGATAGGTGTCTTTTTACAGGTAACAAACTGAGATTAGGAGCACTCCCTTTAAGAGAGTGCTCCTAATCTCAGCTCATTACCTGTGTAAAAGACACCTGGGAGCCAGAAATCCTGCTGACTGATAGGGGATCAAATACTTATTTCCCTCATTAAAATGCAAATCAATTTATAACTTTTTTGAAATGAGTTTTTCTGGGTTTTTTTGTTGTTATTCTGTCTCTCACTGTTAAAATACACCTACCATTAAAATTATAGACTGATCATTTCTTTGTCAGTGGGCAAACGTACAAAATCAGCAGGGGATCAAATACTTTTTTCCCCCACTGTATATCTTGATTTTTGACAGGTACGTTGATGCATAGCCATGATTATCGGAGTGCAGAGCCCTTTGCAGACAAGTCAGTGCTGGTGCTCGGTGCTGGTCTTTCTGGGCTGGACATTGCTATGGAGCTCGCCAACGTCAATGCTAAGGTCTTTTACTGCATTCTTTCATCTGTTCATCTCTGCCGTGTTATTGTACCAAGGCATGCCTCAACATTGTGATTAATGTGGTTCCATGTGTGTTAAATTTCCTAGAAATGTCAAGAATGCACATGTTTATAAAACTAAGGTCCAGCCACATTGTGTGACAGACTATATATCCTCTAATCAGGTGATCCTAAGTCATGGTCAGAAGCCCCTGACTTGCCCCATGCCCCGAGGAGTGGAGCAGGCTCCTCCAGTAAGCAAAGTGTTGGAGGATGGCACTCTGGAATTTCAGGATGGGAAGCAAGCAGAGCCAGAGGTGTTTATGCTCTGCACAGGCTACAACTTCGTCTTCTCTTTTCTGAACGAGCAAGTCGGGGTGCGGGTGAAAGAGCACTTGGTCTATCCTCTCTACAAGTTTCTGATACCTCCTGCCTATCCATCACTCTTCATTGTAGGCATCTGCAGAGCCATATGCCCTTTCCCACACTTCCACATACAGGTGAGTCACATATACTCTCACTGCCTTCTAAACACCAGGAAATTTGGTAATTTTGGTAGCATTTGAGTGTTCTGCTTGAAGCGTTTGTCAAAATAATAAAAACGGGTTTTAAATACTGTCTCCAGTGTCTATGGGAGTACTAATGCAGAGCAAAACCCACATCATTTTTGACACATGGACCAATGACCAAATGTGACTCTTCTACATCTTAACTACAGTCTAAAATTAAGTGCTGTATGAGACACGGTTTAGAAGGTTAATAATTGTGTAAAGATGACTTATTATTTCAGTTTAAAATTTTGTATGCCCTAGACCCAGTCATTCTGACCTTTGCTTAATTTTTATAACATTTTACTTTCTACCCCTTCCCCCTCTTCTCCTTTCCCTGCTCTTACTCTTTCAGTCTCAGTTTGCCATCTCTGTGCTGGATGGCTCGTTCTCCCTCCCCTCACGTGAAGAAATGGAAAAGGACATTGAATTGGACATGGCTGCTCGTCGAGCTCGCGGTGTCACCACCCGACATATCCTGAAACTGGACTCTGAACAGTGGGCCTATAATGACCATTTAGCCCACCTGGGTGGCTTCCAGCCCCTTCCTCGCTACTGGAGCAATCTGTATGAGTCCAACAAGGTTTTCCGTGCCCGGGATATGCTCAACTACAAAACCTACAACTATAATGTCCTCAATGAGACGGAGTGGATGGTGCAGAATCTGCAAGGACAACAGTTGCAGAAACCACAACTTAAACATATATGATTAGATCAACTAAGGAGTTTACTAGGCACCCTTCAATTAAAAATGAATGTAGTAGCTTATTGCTATATTTGAGTTACTGTGTCAAATTAGTACTTCCTGACCACTAATCCTAGAGACTGATGCCAACCTTCACAAAACCATCACAGCACAGAGTACCATTAAATAATGGAGTGAGCATCACATTAAACATTTTGTCTACCAGTTAACATGAACTTAACTTTATTATGGTTCTAAATAACTGAGCCATATACATGAAACTAAATAAAAAAATAAATAAAAACTCAGTTCAGTTTCTGTTCTAATTTTACTTTTTACGCATTTTGCTGTATGGTTGATTAAAAAATTCACTAGTTACACAAACATATTGTTGTAACTTGTTGTGATAAACAATAAAGGTATTATAATGTGTCTTGCAGGAGAAAATAAAAACAATGTTTTTTTTTTTTTTTTAGCCTATTAGGCCTGGGAGTGTGATGCCATGACCGAGTGTCTTATAAGTGATCCATCATTTTGGTACGGTTAGTCAGTCTAATCAGATCGCCAGTGGATATTATGAGCAGGTAGCGTTGTCACCTCACAGCTCCCGAATCCCTGGTTCGATCTTTTGCTCGGATATATTTATAGAGTTTTGTATGTACTTTCTGTGTCTGCATGTGTTTCATCTGAGTTCCAGCCACCTTCCATGCACATTAGTGGTGAATTAATTAATGTATAGGTACAGGTCAAGTGTACACACTGGAAAACCTCGGCTTGAACAACCGTGTAATCACATTTCGGCTTCTTTTATCTGTAGAATAATTATTCATTGTTAGCTTTGCAGAATACGATCCGTCCCCCAGTGGCAGCTGAAATGAAAAATTTTACGTTGAGGAACATCATTCTGAAATTGTAATAACTTTATTGTAATAACAATAACTTTTTTTTTTTTTTTACGTTTTAAACATTTTCTACGGATAAACCAAAGTGTGCAACTTACCCACAACATGTCCCATTAAAGCTGCTGTTGGAAACCCCAATTTCCACTTCATACATACCATCTTTCAACAGGTAGATGACGCTGTCCCCATTTGTGCAGTAATTTAACCTGAACTTATTTACACACCTTTACACAGGCCTATAAAAAACACAACAGCAGCAAAACTTAAAATCAATTTGGCAAACTTAGAAAGCGTAAGAAAACTTTACAGAAACGTTCCCGGAATTAGTTTGTAGTTACAAATAAAGGACCTGGAAGTATAGAAGTATTTCTTTGATCTGACTATTATTCAAATATGATTATTATGTAATCCATCAGGTCCAGTCAAAAGTTAAAAAATAATCAGAGTGATAAGAAACGTTTTAATCCATCAAAGGCCTAATAATGGCTTCGAAATGTATTTCAATCATGACGAAAGTGCGACTTAAGGTTAAATCAGCATTTAAACATGATTTTTGCTGAAGAAGATTCCACAACAGAAGTTACCTTCGGCGAAAGTTCTTTGTCATATAACCAAAAGAGAATTTTGTTTTAAAGTTGCCGGAACGTTTTAGGAACAGTTCTGAGGTTGTTAACCAAAATACAAAGGTCCAAAGAACCAAAGTGGAACCAAATGCTAACCTTAGGAAGGCATTCTGGGATGTGAGTAAATAACTAACATGACGACAGGATCCAATAACGCTGCTTACTAGTGAGGGATAATTAACGTCGTAACCTGATTTGCCTTCACATTACCGGACACGGGACAAGTGAGGGAGAATAACTGTGCTACTGAAAAGGCACCGCTGGGATTCGAACCCAGGATCTCCTGTTTACTAGACAGGCGCTTTAACCAACTAAGCCACGGCGCCACGAGCACGGAGCTTAAACATAGTATCATGAGCACACGTCACGCGCCTCGGCTTTCTAATAGGCCAAAGGTTAATGTAATGAACAATCAAACTAAGTGTTATTCAGTCAGAAATAGGTCCAAATTACAAAATACCTGCTATTTTTCTGCCTACAGTTTTAATCGCATCCACAACACGTCTATTTATCTACATGATAGTTGGGTTTGGTGATATAAATAGTGAGATAACAACAATTCTAGTAACATTTTTATTGATTGATTGATTGATTGATTGCATGTAACAAGGCTGGGTTTATTAGTCTGTTGTTCCCTTCTCAGCCACATGGTTACAGCAACACTGAAATTAAAAATGTTGTACAGGCTTTGTCTGTTAGTGGATGCGGTCCCTAGATTAGAAAAAAAAAAAATTAGTGTTGCGTTTAAAGCTGCAGTATGGACCTTTTTTAAAATTATTATTATTAAAAATGAACAACAACAATCATTCAGCAAGTACATAAAAAGAAATCAGTGTTCAAAACTATCTCCTTACCCCGATTTGCAACAGTAAGCTTGTAATAATTGAAGACTGATTGAAGACTGATGCAGAGATGGCTTTTTTTCTGCCGATCAGTGGCTCAATAAGTAGTTAGCTAACATTAGCGCACTTGTTCGCTTGATTCTGATAGGTATCGAGTTTTCTTTTTTTTTTGCTATGGTCAGTGAGGTAAATTGCACGTATGTTCTGCAAGCTCTGAGAGAGAGCAACTCACCTCTACTCCAAGAAAACCGTATCTGCTGCCACCTCCGTTGTCAAGTATAGGAGCTAATATAACAACCCATATGTACACCTCAAACCATCAGATTCATCTGTGCAGAGGAGCAGCGCAGAAGCACAACCCACATAAAACAATAAATAAACTGTAATTTATAAAATTGTGAGTAAAAAGTGACTAAAAATGAATAATTATGACACACTGTGTCCCACTTGACACTATTCAAAACAATGAAAAAGTTTTGATAGAAATCCTTGAATGTGTACACTTTACAGATAAGGGCTAATCATGACTTAACCAGTTAACACAGTTAAGTCAGCCATGATCATAACAGCATGTACATGTTTCACAGTACTGTATATTCCACATTTCTCTACCACTATCTAACTCTCAATGGTTACACCCTACAAAGTGCACACACACACACACACACACACACACACACACACACTTAGTCATCCTCTATATCTGAAGCCCACACACATGTGGTAAAATAAAATCTGGCTCATGGTTCCAATGCTTTCCATATATGTACGTAACTCTCAATTCCAAGTCCAGGCTTTTGGTAGGTTTGGGGGATTCATGATGATGTCAGTTTAAACTCTCTTGGGCCTTTTAGGAGTTTAATAATTTGCAGCATGTCTATACTGGATCAAAAGAAATCATATTTCAAAGATTCTGAAAGGTGTGGACTGAGTGGTGATAAGGTGACAATGGTATATTGACATCATTAAATATTAGAGACCTACATCTTACAGTATAATGGCTTTGTATTTATATTCTGAGTATTTTTCTTAGATTTCTGGCATTATGATGAACAAGGCCAACGAAGGAATGATAATATTTAATGAAATCTTGAAGTCACATTATGAGCATCATTACAACATTACAAATCTTATTTCTTACTTATATTTTCTAACTCCATAGTTTTTAACTTCAACATATTTATTGACGTGTGTGTGTGTGTGTGTGTGTGTGTGTGTGTGTGTGTGTGTGTGTGTGTGTGTGTGTGTGTGTGTGTGTGTGTTTGTGTGTGTGTGTGTCCTTAATCTCAGACTGGAACAGGTAAAATCATCTCAAATTATCTATAGGAAGAGCAACCTTGAAACAAAATATTGGCCCCAATGTCAGCCACTATTCTTTGTCTAATGACTCATAATAAAATATAGGCCATAAACAACATTGGAGATGTACAGTGGGTATAGAAATATCTCATCCCCCTTTAAAATAATCACATTTTGTTGCTTTTCAGCCTGAAATGAAGACAGACTTTATCTATCATTGATAGGCTTTATCAATGCCTAGAAGCACAGTGAAGTCTATTATTAAGAAGTGGAAGGTATTTGGTACAACACAGGGCCTCCCTGGATGAGGACATCACTCCAAACTGGATGAAAGAGCCAGGAGGAAACTGGTCAGGCTACCAAGAGGCCTACAGCAACTCTGAAGCAGTTGCAGGAATTTATGACAAAGAGTGGTCATTGTGTGCATGTGACAACAATATCACAAATGCTCCACAAATGTGGCTTGTATGGGAGGGTTGCAAGAAAAAAGCCACCCACGACTGAGCTTTGCCAAAACGCACCTTGAAGATTCTGAGGCCACATGGAAAAAAGTGTTATGGTCAGATGAATTATTTGGCCTCAGCACCAAACAATATGTCTGGCAGAAATCCAGTACAGCTCACCATCCAAATAACACCATTCCTACAGTAAAGCAGTTTTTCTGCAGCAGGGACTGGAGCACTTGTCAGGATAGAAGGAAAATGGATGGGGCAAAATACCGCCAGATTCTTGAGGAAAATCTGCTGCCCTCTGCCAGAAAGTTGTCAATGGGAAGAAGGTTTACCTTCCAACATGACAATGACCCAAAGCACACAGCAAAACTGACCACACAGTGGTTGAAGGAGAAAAAGGTGAATGTCCTTGCATGGCCTAGTCAGAGCCCAGACTTAAACCCCATTGAAATCCCCTTTGAATGACTTGAAGACTGCAGTCCACAAACGGTCACCATCAAATTTAACTGAACTCGAGAAGTTCTGCAAAGAAGAGTGGGCAAATATTGCAAAGTCTAGATGTGCAAAGTTAGTAGAGACATATCCCAACAGACTAAAGGCTGTAATTAAAAAAATAATGCAAATTAAAGCAAGGGGGTGATCCTTTTTCCAACTCAGTGATTCTGTTTTTAAATTTTAAAATTTTTTTCTGACATGTTGGTGTTATATCTTTCACTTGGATGTTATAAGTTGCACTGAGTAAATACAGCTGGATAAAACAAAAACTGTGTCCGTCTTCATTTCAGGCTGAAAAGCAACAAAATGTGATTATTTTAAAGGGGGTGATTCTTTTCTATACCCACTGTAATGGATGGAGTCTGAAATTGAAGCATTACTAATCACACGGGAGCTTCCTGTAAAACCACTTTCAAACCACACCAGTTAGCAGAGCAATTTCTGGAAATGTTTGTGGTCTTACACTAAAAGAAATATATTACTGTTTTTACTTTCTTTTTTTCTTTCTTTCTTTTTTCCTGGAATAGTTGCAATAGAGCAATATATAATTCCACACCTCTAAATGATCTCTGAGATTTACTGGAATAAGTGTCCTTGAATAAATTTCCAAATATGTCAACACAGGAAATTAGGCGCATGGCACAGGAAATTAAAATAATACATTTTCTGGATAGTGCATTGCACAGCTTTCCATGGTTATCATTAACTGTGGAGCCGTAGAAAATAGCATCATCATCTGTTTTTAAGCAGATATAATTTTGCTGAATTAATTACAAGGGAAATAAAACATCTGTCAAATAAAACATCTGAGTTTCAACTCTTAATTGTTCTCCTTAAATCCAATACAAAAGCTTGATGGAACTCTTTTTATTATATTTAGCCAAATGAATGATAAAGAATAATAAAGTTTCAAGGAAGTGTTGAAAGCTTGAATGAGATGAGTGTTGAGTGTTGATTGCTCATATTCATGAGAGTTTTCCCAAATGGTGTCTTGTGAAACATGGTTTCTTTTAAAATTGGATTAAAAATGGATGTTTCTGTATCTTTGTTTCTCTATTGCAATTAAATAATAATTTAGATCAACACCTTTGGCTGAGAACAAAATGTAGGTACTTTTTTTACACAGACCATTTTTCATATGCCTTTTCTTTATATATTTAAAAAAAAGTTTTGTTTTGTTTTGTTTTAAGCAGTGCAAAACCAGTTAATGCCACGCTAGAAGCCTATGTAACACAAAGCAAGCGACATGCCTGAAATGTTCAACTAGCTTCAAAAGCCCAGATGTAACCGAGGCCTAAAACTACATCACGCAGTTAAACAGAGTCAGTCACTGACACAGTCATTGAAGGAATCCATCTTCAGACCCCAAAATTAGATAAGAAAAAATGCAGGACATTTAAATGAAAATATTAGTTGACTCATGGTTGGTTTGTTCATTCATGCTGGTGAATGTGGTTTCCTTAAGTAGGACATGCTACTGGTTCAACTTCCCTTTGTTGTTCCCGGAACAGTCCTGGAACATTCCTTTTATCCAACCACTACCACTAATGTCATCCGCCTGTGCCTCCGACCCCACAGGCCCTCCTACTTCTGAGCTGCTTAAATTTTCCCCACACACCAGTCAGATTCTAGACAGAAAAAGTATTGTGTAGCTCTGCATTCAGTTCATAAAATTAAAAATAAAATGACATTAAACTTACAATAAAATTATGTTAGATGCAAACAACAATTTACGCCCAAACAAGTATTTATTTAGTATGTGTAATTACCTAAAGTTAGCTGCTGGGCGCTTCAAAAAGTTCCCTCCAGTACATGCTGTTTTCCAGAGAGATAAAGCATAGTGTATTTGCACATTTTTGTTTAAAATGACCATAAAACCACTGAAGTACAAAGAGAAAGAAAAAAGAAAGAATGGAATGCAGAGCTGAATAGGACTTTCCTAGCTGGAAGATGATACATTTTAAGAGAATTTAATCAGCTCAGGAATGGGAGCAATGGGAGAAACACACTGATGATGTCATATGCTAGTGGCTGGTTAAAAGGAATATTGTTCCAGAAACATGCACTATTTGACAATAATCACACATTAATAAGTATTGGATTGATACTACCATAAGTTAACATGAGCACTGTTTCTCTAAAGCTGTTCTGTGCAATACTGTATCTGTCTTGTGGAACTGCTGCTATATAAGCTGGGCTGGATAAGCATTTATATATGAACTGGAATATATGGACTGTGGGAATGACTCACAGGATAGAGTTTTTATGGACGAATGGGAAAACACATGGAAAAGTATGAGAGAGAACTGTGTCGTAAATGAGAATGAACAAGGGTAAATGTATTCAGGTTTACGATGATGAAAATGGGGCACCACAGTTACATTACAATGAACAGGACTTCCGTCCAAAATTGACGAACACACTAGACAAAAACTTATCAGTGAGGCTGCCAAGAAACCTAACCTATGGCAGAATTAAAGGTGCTCTAGAAATATCCTAAAACTACTGGTCACTCCCTGCATGAGACAATCTCTCGTCTTCTTCATGTCTGGGCTATGGGGTAGGGTGGTTGGACAGAAAACCCAAGCCTGCCTAAATCACCCCAAACCATGTAGCAAAATGTGTTATGCTCTGATGAGAGCAAGGAATAACCTTTTGGGCATAATTCTAAAAGATATGGTGCAAAATCAAGACATCTTATCACCCAAACAGCACCACACCTGCAGTGAAGCATGGTGGTGGCGGCATCATCTTATGGGCCGCTTCTCTTCAGCTGGGACTGGGGCTCTAGTCAAGATTGAGGGAATCGTGGATAACTCCAGATAGCAATCTATTTTGGCACAAAACCTGCAGGCCTCTGTTAGACAACTGAAGATGAAGGAAAAAAATCACTTTCCAGCACAATAACGAAAGTACAAATCCAAGTTGACAAAGGAATGGCTTCAGAAAATGAAGTTTAATGTTTTGGAATGGCCCAGTCAGAGCCCAGATCTAAATCCTGTCAAAAGCCTGTGGAATGACTTGAAGAGAGCTGTGCACAGGCGAACCCCCGAGCAATGTTACAGATCTGGAGAATTTCTGCAAGGAAGAATGGAATAAAATGGCCGAATCAAGATGTGCTAAGTTGGTAGACACTTTTTGAATTTTCAACATTTTCCTAAGCTTTATTTCCTGTAATAAAACAAATACCCCAACACATAATATCCTCACCTGAAATCCACAGATGTGAAAGGAAATTTTTATATCATATCATAAAGAAGTATGGCTTACACTTTTGTTAAGACTCAAAAACATTTTAATGATATGTTTGGTTATCTGGGACACGTTTTAATTGGTTTAGGCCTTTACCTTTATCCTCAGTGACACATTTAAAACTGTAACGTCTGACGGTATCCAAACTGATTTCTGAATTAATCTGGACTTAACATAAAAAGTTTCACCACTCAGGTGACCGAGAGTAACCCCGAGAGGCCTCCTGCGGCCAGATGCCCCTTTGGAATGCAAAAGACTCTTGCAAACACACACACACACACACACACACACACACACACACACACACACACACAGTACTTACACCCACAATAGAGAGACCTTTCATGAACCTAACGGGTGTGAACGTCTGGAAAACTTCACGATTAGGTTCATCAGCAGGGGTCAACCAAAACTCCGACCAAGGGCCTGTAAATCTCTGATCTAATCTCTGTTTACGACCACATGGATTAGCACCGGAGCCGACAAGGCTAGAAGGAAAACGTCCTCCCTAAAGGTCACCCTGAGGTGACCAAAGACCGGTGGGACATTAGAAGAACACCAGCCCCCTCTTCTGGACATACACACACTCACGCACACACAGTGAAAATGTCTCTTGAATGTAACATATAATCATATTTCCAGATAGTTATAATGTATTCATATATGCATGTGTTATGTGTTTAGATAACCTAACTATAGTGATTTTAGATAGTTTGAGCGAGAAGCTAATTTTAAGTTGTCTGTAACCATGTCTAATGATCCTTCACTGTCCAAGGTATCATAACCTCCTTGAGTTTGGTATCAAAATCATTGTCTCGTAATATGCCAATTAATGATGCATATTATAGGATGATGGGATGTATCATTCTATACTTTTCCATATTTCATTCTAATCCAAACTTAACACAAACCCCGCCTTGACATGCGGACCCTGTTTTGGAACAGACAAAGAAGTTCTCCCCCAGAACTTTCTCCTCTCTCTGGATTCGCCAGCAGCTCAGAGAGGCGTGCACGTTGGCATTATCCATAAAAGACAGCGACACACGTTCCTCTTTACTTTACTTTCTACTCTTTTTTCTTTCTACTTTACACTTCTTTACCTTTTACACTTTTTACCTTTACTCACTCTCTTCCTTTTTCTCTTTATCTTTTGTCTTCACTTTTCTCTCTCTCTCTCTCGCGGACTTGCTCTCTTCCGCCCTCTTTTTCCGGTACTCCTACGGACTCTCCTTTGTCTCGTTAAACCACGTGGCAATTACCGTTTTCTTTCTTCTTTCTACTTTGGCGAGACCCAACTCCGTTTACCCCGACTCTACCGACGCGGAAGATTCAGCAAACTTCTCGCTAAATCTACGAACCAAGGGCCCTCGTGAACGGCATAAAATTAACGCAAGTATAAATTCTAATTGATCTATAGAGGTGTCCTTTTAAGCCAGTGCCCCTGTTGAAGGTGAATTCAATTCAGTGCTGATTCTCGAGGTTTAAACTGTTGTGTGTTCTGCCATTCTGTTATTTTCATCATTTTTCCATTTGTTTCTTTCACTTTCCCTGTATATATGTATTATTTGTTTATACCTAGTTGTGTATATCAGTAGTTTTTACGTAGTTATTAAAATCCATGGCTATAAAGCTGGATTATCTCTGTTTTTACTCATGGCAAGGTTCACTTTTAACGTTGCTCTTCGCTACGCGCTGTATTTTTTTTTAACTTAGAATAAACTATACTTCATGGCCAGAAGAGTAATTTATTCTTTTAGAGTAATACGAAGACTGCCCTGGTAAGTTTGGTGGACAAACAGATCAAGCTGCTTCGCATTTAATTCTAAAGCTAGACTACGGTAATTAATATAACATTCCCTTTCATGGTCGATTTATATCCATAACTGATCAGAACACGCTTCGTTTAGAGCTATAGATATATTTCACCCATTTGAGCTAGATTCGCTACAAAACATCATTTATCTGTAGTGTCCTTATATATGGCAGCAATAAATCAGATTTCAATAAGAGGACTTAAAATATTCTTAAAATTCATCATCAGCATATTCTAATATTGTTTGAACACAGTAGACTAAGTAAAATTGAGTATTATTAGACATATTATGAGACATATTAAGATATTGCCCTAAGTAAGATTCAATAATTAATTTCTTTTAACAATAACAGTGAAAACAGGGTTTATAAAATCTTCAGAATATCTTCCAAATTCATAACCAATCCTTTCTAAAATTCAGAAAAAAAGCAGTAAAAAAAAAAAAAAAAAAAAAACATCACTAAGAGGAATTTACAGTAATTATATGAACACAGTACACACAATAAAAATCTCTAGTAGGCCTAATTAAAGTTCTATATTTCCCAGCCTACCTTATTAAAGTTCAGATTATTTTCCTCTATCCTTAATTGTATTTTAAGACTGTCCCAATTAACCTGAATCTTTGTGAATCTCATCTTGAATGATTAAATTATATGTACATGATTCTAATTAACGGTATACTTATTTTTTACTACTGTATACATATTATACATCATAAATATGTGTATGTTAGTCGTTCTTAACTTTATGAGGAAAAAATAACTAGTCAAAGCTTTTTTCTGACCTCAAGATGGTGAAACAATCCCACTTATATGATGTCACATGAATTAGGTCAAGTTATTTCTATCATACAGTTCCACTGCAAGGGCTTAGTGATGTTAGTTATGATTTTAACTTATCAGGCCAGAAAATAAATGCAACATGAAACTACATTAAACATTAAATAAATGCTATATTGAAATGTCCGAATTTACCTGATATCCCAATATACCTGAATTCATGCTATGTTTACATTTATTAGACATTATCTAATATGTTCTATAAATGGCCCTGGGTCACTTTGTTGTGCTGATATTCAAATTTTCCTTGCCTCAGGAAGCCCTTAAGTTTGGAGCCGGAACATGGTGTCCCCTTTGTTTATAGTCTGTTTCACAGCAGTGCATGGAGCATCTGAAGGAATGCCATTCGCATTACACAGTCACAACACAGTGTGTTTGTGGAAGCATCACCCTTGGAAACTGGCAAATCTGAGCATGCATTTCAGTAGTGCACAGTTAGAATGCTTACAAATCAGAGACTGGCTGATTATGAGTCAGTAGTCATTGTTTACTTGGCAACATGCAAGTAAAAAAACATTTTTTTGGTACAAAGGTTCTGTGACTTGCTAATGGGATTTGCTGTTCATGTTTTACATGTTTTATATGTTTCAAACAAGATTATTATATAACTATTATAAACTAGTCAGAAGTGTTTGTACTGCATGTGACAGGCTTGTTTGTTGTGTGCGAGTGTGCATACAGGCAGGTCCATAAGTATTTTGACAGTGACATCATTTTCCTAATTTTGCCTCTGAACACCACCACAATGGAATTGAAATGAAACAATCAAGATGGGATTTTCAGCTTTAATTCAAAGGGTTTAACAAAAATATTGCGTTTAGGAATTACAGCCATTTTTTACAGAGTCCCTCAATTTTCACAGGCTCAAAAGTAATTGGACAAACTAACTAACTAATTATAAATATTAGGATTATTTCTAATACATGGACGCAAATCCTTTGCAATCAATGGTTGCCTGAAGTCTGGAACCCATGGACATGATCAAATGCCAAGTTTCCTCCCTTGAGATGCTTTACCAGGCTTTTATTGCAGTTGCTTTCAGTTGCTGCTTGTTTGTGGGTCTTTCTGCCTTCAGTTTTGTCTTCAGTAAGTGAAAAACATGCTCAATTGGGTTGAGGTCATCGGACATTTAAGAACATTTGATTTATTTGCTTTAAGAAGCTCTAAAAATCAAGTGGAAAGCCTTCCCAGAAGAGTGGATGTTGTTATAACAGCAAATGGGGACTAAAAGGGAAGAAGGCAAAAGGCTGAATAAATTAATCTAGGTGGGTTTTGTTTTAGGATTAAATCTGGACCCCATAGTCCCCACCACAAAAGTTCCCACCACTGGCTCCTTATAGCTGCCACATCAGGTTAAAAACACTTTAAGGAGACACATAGAGACACATAGAAGACATGCTTTAAGTCTACTCTCAGTCCTGGCACCCAGACGGCAAAATGAATTTCCCTTGGCTGTCTGAACTGCTGAGTCACTGTTGGCCTTCAAACAAAGACTGAAGACTTAAATAAACGCTAACTCTCTCTCTCTCTCTCTCTCTCTCTCTCTCTCTATATATATATATATATATATATATATATATATATATATATATATATATATATATATATATATATATATATATATATATATATATATATATACTGCTCTGGCAATAAATGTAAGTGGTAAGTGGAAGCGTTTCAATGAAATACTATTATCGACAGTTCTCCCACTGTGTCTCCCACTCAATTCATGGCACATGGCACAGGCTGCTTTCACATTGTACAATTAGTCTTATGTGAATTAGTCCATGGGCAGTGTCAATGATCGCAATATAAAAACAGTTGCTTTTTGTTTTTTGGAGCAAAAAAGCAACAGTTTTTCTCATGTTGGAATTCCAGAATTTATTCATTACTCATATTTAATTTGTTATATGATATGTTCTACTTTGTACTTTGTACACATGTTCCTATTTGATTGCTACTTTGTCCTTAACGGCTCTATTTCTGTCTGTCTATTTCATACCACAACATTTCATTTGGAATGAAGCATTTAGGTGATTTATTTTAGCAAACTTTAATTGTGTGTTATTTTCTCTTTGTGGTGGAAAATTGCTTGTTGCAGTGGTAAACTCTTATGAATATCTCTCTTAATCGGTTTTTTATTCTGGGAAACATAACAAATATGTGAGATACTTGGCTGTGTGCGTGTGCTAGAAACACGATGTAGGCAAAGCAATACATGTTCCAAACCTAGTATCACCACTTAAGGCTGAGTAAAGAAACTAAGTGTATTTTTCCCATCCGGACAGGAAATCAAAAGATTTAATATTTACTTAAGCACCTCAGACGATGACAGGGTGATATTTATTATACAAGGACATGGTGGTGGAATGGGTGTGCTTTTGGCGATGCTAGCCTGTTGTCAGGAAACACACACGTACACACACAAACACACACACACACACACACACACACACACACACACACACACACACACACACACACACACACACACTCAAAATGATAATATAGCACTTCATTAGAAACTGTGTTAAAATGGATTATGAAAAAATACTCTAATGCTGTTAGATCTGCTTTATACTGGAAAATGTCTCCACAGGTATTTTGTATTTGCGGACAGGGTGTGTATCTTGGCTCAGTGTCTCTCCAAGGTGCATGTCTGGACAACACAGAGCAAAGAATGTTATGTAACTGTCTGGAAGTTGTTCGGCCTGTGCACAGAGACCACCTCATGTGCAACAGGAAAGTACCACAAGGTTTTGTTAGTTTCTCAAGCATTCAGTTTTGAAAGAAGCAAGGGCTATGAGAATAAAGTGAAAGAATTCAGCTTTCATTTTAAACTATTGTCTTTTAAACTATTGTCTTTTATTGCCTCAGTGACTAATTATTTTTCATTTTTCATCTGCTGGAGTACTCTGCCAAAACAGTTCCATCAACAAAAATATATTACTGACCAAGTATGTTTGTATGTATTTTCTTTTGCATATAAATGCCATGTGGTGGAAAGTAATGACACATGTGTGCAACTGACTGTGCTTTGATTAGAGGGAATGGTACCCAATCATTATGTTTAATGCTAGCCAATACTGAATGCTTGTATAGTCACATGTGTAGGAAAAAATACTCAAGAGTGTTGCAATAACTTAAATAAAGAGGTGTCCAAACATATCCACGAAGGACTGGTGTGGCTGCAGTTTTTCATTCCAGTCAAATAGGAGCCTAGATATTGATTGAAGACCAAGACTGACAGATCAAATTAGTAGAACCAGGTGTGGCTCCTGCTTGGTTCAACTCAAACAACAAAGTACTTAATTTACATAAACATGAGAATCACAAGTAAAAGTAGGCATAACCAGGTTAATCAGAAATAACTTATATTGTTATATTATTATAATCCAGATGGAAACCCACGATCAAAAGTTTACATTCATTCAATCATTTTCGGTAACCACTTTTTCCTGGTCAGTGCTGCAGAGATCCAGTACCTATCCTGGGAACACGCCCTTAATGGGATTACAGGGCAACACACACACACACACACACACACACACACACACACACACACACACACACACACACACACACACACACACACACACACACACACACACACACACACACACACACACACACACACACACACACACTCTCACTCACTCACTCATAATGAGTTTATACATTTAGAACTTTTAAGGTCTGTGAACCACAGTGCACAGTGCAGTTTTTTCCCCCTATGCAACGTAACTTCATGGCTTGGAGAGAATGTGCTGAATGAGTTCCGTGATAATGAACTGAAAGTAACCTGGATACCTTACATGAAAAAGAATTGCATACATAAATGACAGGTTCTCTAATACTGCATTCAAGACAGAATAAAAAGTAGATGTAATGTGTTACTCACCCCAACTGTCTGTCTAAGGTCTGGTGTGTTCATGCACGTATAGATGAAGGACAGATATGGACTTCAGTTTACAGTATGTGCAACCTCTTGCCTTAGTCACTGCAACCACAAAACATGTTCATACAATCTGTACCCTTTTGGACATCCAGCCACCCATATAAAAACCTTTATTACACTTTTTTAGTTGCAGAACTGAATCCTTTTCCACCACATTAGGAGATGGGTCAACACCAGTCATGTGCTGTTAGATGAAAGTCAATGAAACAATAAGTAAATGATTGTTATACTTCACTGAGTTCAAAATTGGTGTTGAAATCTTGAAGAAATTATGTCCTAAACAAGAATGAAACTTTTTGATTTGTATTGTTTAGTTTACCTGATTAAAAAAATGCACCATGTACAATAATACCATCTCTGAAACATCTTGCTAGAGTTAACATCCAGCCTGAGCCTCCAAAAGTTATATTTATAAGACTGAGGATTGTAAATATAGGCCTCAATATGCATATGTCTTTTGCATAAAAATGCCATGATATGTTTACCTTGCTAGAAATCTGTGAAAGTGATATGGTCAGGGCACTCCATTCTCATAGTAACAGATGCTGTTTAGTCTTGACAGCTACTGCACACTTCCCTCTCACTGTTGTTTGGTTGAACACCATTCAAAGAAAATGTGAAACACGCACTAATGTGTGCTATACAATTCTGTTTTGTCTGTTTTCCTGAACTCTGTATATTTTTCCACATATTTTTGATCACTCTCACTATCTTAAAGCTAAGATAATAATTTCAAAGAACATTCTTTGTTCCTGAGTGGAAGACACATGAGATGTTTTCCCTCTTTTTTCCATTCTTTTGCTCTATTGGTCACATCCTGTGCTGAATGTTTTGACAATAACTGCATGCTTTAAATCTGATTAAGCATTAAGAAACTTTGGAATTACTGAGCAATTCTGTGTTACTGGGTGCTGAGTGTATTGACCCAGGTGAATAGTTGCTGATTTTACTGTAGGTGCAAATGATATTAAAAAATGTCTTAGCATTAGTATAATCTCTTGAAACTTGTCACACATTAGAAGCTTCAAATTGTGTGTTTGGGGAGTGGTTATGTGAGGTTTTGTGTCATTTTGTGAGATTGGATACACAGTAGTTTTAATGAACATTTTCCAAAGTTTAATCAAGGTCCCATTTATGCATTTTATAAATCTACAGATAATTCCATTTGAGTAAAAAAACAACAACATTTGTATCGAGTTCTGTCTTTTTTTTAAACTTTGTGATATGCTTTCACTAAAAGTGGAAGTGTAGAGTCATCATCAGTTGACATAGTTCTTATATTCTGTCACGTTCACTGTTGGGGTCAGAGGTATGATGGAGCTCATGTTGTCCCTTGCACACACAAGGGAGTTCCTGCTCTCTTTCATAGCCTTGGACACACCCAAACTGCTTCTGCTTTCTCCCACTTTAGTTTTAGCTTGTCATTTCTTACCCAATTTATTTGCAGATATGAATGACTAATATTATACAGACTATTGCATTAGTGTGTATTATCACTGTTTAATTTGGTAATTCAGTAGAACGTAACTGATAGCCGATGCCACTATGTCACATAGGATCAAAAGCAAACAAAAATGGTATCTGTGCGAACTCCTCATGTCACTGGACTAGTGTATTTAAGAACAACTGTGAATAGGCCTTTTGAGAAATGGAAAGTTACAGCTACATTTAAACTACATTTAAACTGTGTGTGTGTTGTAACACAAGAGAACACACACCTCTGAGATACTTGCACTGAGTGTTCCTTGAGGTATGATCAAGCAAGGCACATTGGACTCATATAGATCATATAGTTTAATTATGAGTTTAACACTGATGACACAAAAATATTCTGACTCAACCTGTCAGCTGTGCTTGCAGAACACGCATTTCCAGAAACATATATTTCAGTTTATTTTTATTCACATTTTGAAAACATTTTTTAAAGAAAATCCTCACAAGGCCCATTTTAAAACTCATTAACATGAAATTGTGTTCAAACTATAAAAGAGGTTCATATTGTATTGCAGCCTGGTTCTATTGTAACATTCATCTGATTGGTGTTCATAGTTTTAATTCCTTAAAGCTGACAGCGTTTTGTGACCTTAGTTCTATTTGGGTTAAGAATCAACAGGCGGGGGACACCCCGGACAGGGTGCCAACCTATTGCAGAGTACAATCACACACATTTACATTTATTCATTTAGCAGACACTTTTATCCAAAGCGACTTACAAATGAGGAAATACAAGCAAAGCGATATATATCAAGCGGAGAACAATACAAGTAGTGCTACCATATAAGATTTTTAATTGAGTTCTAGAGAAGAAAAGTGTGAGATTCAGAGAGAATTTAGCCTACAACGCATGTCTTTGGACTGGGGGAGGAAACCAGAGTACCTGGAGGAAACCCTCGAAGCATGGGGAGAACATACAAGCTCCACGCACACAGGGCGGAGGCGGGAATCGAGCCCCCAACCCCGGAGCTGCAAGGTAAATGTGCTAACTACTAATCCACTGTGTGCCCCGGAAGTACATCATACTACGTATTAATAATCCAGCTTTTAACAGTTATTGGACATTTATAATGTAATGTAATGTAATGTGTGTACTGTGTATTTGGGTAAGTATTGGAAACAAATCTGAGTAGTTTCAGAACTTTTTTTTCCCAAGACACTAAAATTTTTTTTACTGCTGACAAAAGTAATGTTAGACTTATAGTATACTGTATACTATAGACCCGTAATGAGCTAGTAAAACTGAAGAGATGCCATAGTTGTAAAAGGCATAAAAGGATTCTGCGTCTGCTCCAGAATGTGGCTCAAGTTGATGGATTTTACAAAATCCCCTTGGTTTTTGGCTTGTATGGTTACAATTAGTCATCACCCAAAGTGAGTTCCCATGTTTGTCTGTAATGTGAAACAGGTGGGCGATCTCACTGGGGTCCGAATTTGTCGACTTTTCCATTTATGTATATTTGGAATGGTGCTACTTTAGGAAATGCTGTGTACATGAACTAAAAATAGTTTAATAATTACATGGAAAGGAAATGAATGTGATATAGTGATATGAAGCTCATGTAGACATATGAAATTTGTCATTGTGTGTCATCACTCTTTTAGAGTGTTGCTAATTTTATTGTTTATGTGCTTTGTCATGAGTGTGTTTTGTCTCAGAATCTTACTCATCTAACGAGCAGTTCTAATAAAAGTGTAACACTCAACCATTTAATTATTATCTTAGTGCTGTAATAATTCTGGGGAAAGCAATTTTTTTCATTTTAAATGACTCTGTCATTATACCATTCAAGAGGTCAGTTTTATCCTCTAGGCATAATTTTCACCTCCAGGCACAGACAAGAATATTGAATCACCCCCCCAAATTATTATTATGCCATACATTGTTGCTCAAAATGTGTTACACACCACAGTTTGCTTCATTTTATCTCTCTCCCGTTTTTCTCATCATTGTGTCACCAGACGCTCAGTCATCTAAGCGAAGTCAGGCCTCTCATGAGCCTCACCATGAGCATGTGCCCTGGAATGCTTATTCTCTAGTACAAACTATAATAGTATGTGTGTCACCTTGAGTGGAGGATACAATCAGTGTGATGAGTTTGAGCCAGAAACTTATTGTGTTTCCTTTCAACATGATCTCTGATCTTAATGACATATAAGAATAGGTAATGATGTCAAAGGCTGGTTTAATACTTTTAATACACATTTAAAGCATGTGTAAAACATGTTTTGTGATCTGTTTCCCATCTTATCTGTCTACTTCCATGTAATATAGGACTATGTAAGTCTGCAGACTGAAGGATGTCTGCTTTCCCCAGTCTGGCATCAAGACAATACATAATCATTCTGTCTGTGTGAGTGGATGTAATAAACTAATTAGTAATTAAATTAGGTAGCACACGCAAAAGGAGGTTGATATGCTGCCAGATCCTTGGCTGATGTGAATGTTTAGTTTAACGCATGTGACTCTGGTTTTCTTTTTAGTCTACAGTTTCATTTTTGTCATGTCTGTGTGAGGTAAGGTGAAAGCAGGGGGGAGGGATGGGGCAGACTGGAAAGACAGACAGTCATGACTTCACAACTTCCGTTAGCTGGAGGGGCGGAGTTCTGAGTCCTTTAAATACCAGAGAAATTTGCTGAGACTCAGCTCATGCTTAACAGGCAGATCCAGAAGACGTTCTGCAAGGTTAAATCATTGGAAGAGCCTACAAAACCTACTTTAAGGTAATGATTTTGGTATTTTTGCTTACAATGTTTTGTTTTGAAGTGCCTACTTGTATTGCCATATTTACTTTGCTAGCCAGTCAGTTAATGAATGATAGGAAAGGGAAACCAGCTTGCACTTAGTATTGTGAAGTTGACTTGTTTGGTAACACAAACATAGAATTAAATTTTACCTACATACATTTGATCTATGTTGGGGGTATGGTAATATTTAAAAGCACAAATGTTTACTATTGAAATATGAATCTGTAATATAATAATAAAAAAATACTTTAACTGATAGTTGAACAAGGTGGTTTGAAGTAATAGCCTAGATTTAGAAATTGATTTTAATAATAAAGCAACACATAGAAAAGTGACCAATGTCCACTGTGGAAAGTTGCAATGCTTAGGCTTGAGACAGAAAGTACTTTCTTGGCATTACAAGAACAGCTCATGTAACTGGCCCAGTGTATTTCTGGACAGTTATGAATGAACCTTTTGAGAAAAAGAAAGGTAAGTCAAGGCAGCCAGATGAAAACATGGCATTTAAACTGTGTGTGTATTGTAACCCAGTGCAGAATGCACAACTCTCAAACATGTGTACGCACTTAAGTTTTCCTTGAGGTTTTAATAATTTTCATTTGTTTTAATACTGTGAAATAATCTGAATTTAAATTTGTTTGAATTTATTATTAGTTCTGCAATTAGCTAAAAGCTAAATGTGCTATCTTTCTCAATGCAGGATGCAGGGACTGTATGTATTGATGATCCTCACCTTTTGTGGGTCAGCTCTGAGTAACCTCCTGCAGGAGCAGCAGACAGATTTTGGATTACATGTGTTTTCAGAAGCTGCCCAATCTCATCCACATCAAAATCTCATTCTGTCACCCTATGGCATCTCCTCAATGTTGGGGATGGCTCAGCTGGGAGCCTGTGGTGCCACATTGCAAACTCTCAAACAACACATGGGCTACTCTCTGCAAGGTAGGAGTCAAGACAGCAGTCTAAAATATGATCAGTTTGTGAATGTTGTAGGGATATAATTTTATGCATTTCTCTAATTTCCTATACTTTCTACATGTACAGCTCGTGGAATGTCACGTCAGCAGAGGCTTCTTCAGAGAGACCTGGCCAGTGAAGAAGGACTGGAATTGGCGAGTGCCATAATGGTGGACAGGAAGGTGGTCTTGGAGAAGGTCTTCCGGCGTAGCCTATTAAAGGCATTTCAGAGTATGCCACACCAGGTGGACTTCAGTCATCCTGACACTGCACTGGAGGTCATCAACTCCTGGATGTCAGACAACACTGGAGGTGTGTTTGTGTGTGTGTGGTGAGAATTCGGGAGCAGGATTGGGTGTTTATTTTAAGTACGTTCAAATAACTCTTAGAAACCGATATTCTTAGAAGTCTGAAGTATAGTTGGTATGTGTATGAATGTGTAATTATCATTAATCCCATAAAACAAGTCTGAACAAGTCTTGAATCTCTCCTTCCTCCTCTGCTTTTATTGTTTAGGCATGATCCCAAATTTCCTACAGTCTGGAACGCTGAGTGACCAGACACGTTTGGTGCTGTTGAACGCCCTCCACTTCCATGGGCTTTGGAAGAACCCTTTTGACCCTAGGCTGACTGCAGAGGCGACCTTCTACACACCGAATGGCACTGCAGTGTCGGTGTCAATGATGAGATCAACACAGAAGTTCAACTATGGTGAGTATTAAAGATGTAATCATAAATGTACAAATGAATGTATGAATTAATGTGGACGGATGGGTAAATAAGTGAATGAGCAAATGAATGGACTGGTTAGTTCTTAGTATCCAGCCAACATTGTTTTAAATATTGCTTTCATATCTCTCTCCACCCAGGTGAGTTTGTTACAAAGGACGGCATTGAATATGATGTTATTGAGGTGCCATACGAGGACGACTCACTGAGCATGCTCATCATATCGTCATTCGAGGAGGATGTACCACTTTCTGCCCTATCCAAAGAGCTGAGCAGCAACAAAATCCAGGAATGGAGAGGGCAGTTTAGGAAGGTTAACCGAGAGCTGGTGATTCCCAGGTAAAATAGACGCATTACATCGAATTACCCATTACATCACAGGTAACTCTTTCAAGTTTGTATTATGTAAGCCTAATGCTGGTGTTTGTGTCAATGTTATGTCTAGGTTTTCCTTAGACACAGAAATCGATCTGAAGTCAACACTGAGCAAACTGGGTCTCGGCGACATCTTCAGTCAGACCAATGCTGATTTCTCCCGGATTACTAGTAAGTAAAGAAAAATATACTCTTCATGCATTTCATATGGTTATTATTTGCTATTAATGATTTCTTTTCTCTTTCACCCTCAGCTGAAGAGCCATTGTATGTATCCAAGATTTTGCAGAGGGTAAAGGTTGAGGTGAATGAAGAGGGAACCAAAGGATCTTCTGCTGGAGGTATAGATAACTTCCACCTAAAATTAGTCGTGTTGCTTCTTTAAATATAAGAACTGATAAGTCACACTTATCACTTATGTGTATCTCTACAGGTGTCATCATCTACTCTCGCATGGCCATAGCAGAGCATATTTTGAACCGTCCATTCCTCTTCCTCATACAGCACAAGCCAACGGGTCAGTTTTGTTGTCTGTTTTTTGTGAATTATATTTTGTTCACATAATTATATTTTGTTCACAGAATTATATTTTGTTTTGTGTTGCTTATTCTGACTACTCTGTTTAATTCCATAGGTGCTGTGCTATTCATGGGTCAAGTGAACCAACCTCAGAATCATTAGCAATCCCAGAAACACAAAGACTAAGAAGATTACTGTCATTGTCTACAAACAAATTACTACTGAGTCAGTGCAGGTTTGGGAACGAGATAAAGAATCAATCATATTGAATTCACTAGAAAGTGTACTTTGGAACATAAGCTTCCAAACAAATGGGTCAATAAGTTTGAAGAAGATTTGCTAAATTTAAGTGCTTTGTTTGACTGGAAGGTCTCTCACCACTAACTGGACATTATTTATCAGTTAGGACTGTATAGTGTAGTGCGAATGGTGGAAAACATTGTAAAAAAAAAAAAACAAAAAACTATTTGTCAATGAAGGAAAACACCCGTGTAGGTTAAAACACAGCGAATGTAGGATTTTATTAACACTTTTTAAATACAGACAGATTTATTAGGTTTTTATAAAGCCATTATCCCTTTAATTAAACACAAAACAAAACAACAACAGCAAAAAACAGTATTCTAAAACAATATTTTTTTAACCTGCAAGGATAAAGTGTTGTATGAAATTTGCTAGAAAATATATTCACTGCAAAGTTGTATTTTTGTAAAGATTATATTTATTTCTATGTGAAGACTTTTATTTGTACATGGATCATAATAAACTATAATAAACATACTTTGTAATGAAAAAATCAGCGTGCTTCTCTGCTCCTTTTGGTGTTTCTTTTGCAACTGAGGACACCTGGTGTTCACACATTCATACTGAGAGAGAGACAGAGAGAGAGAGAGAGAGAGATTATGGGATGGATATTGCTAAATTTAGTCATTAAATCAATATTGCAGTATTGTACTACAAAACTACTCATGTGTATCCAAACTGGTGTCCCAATAATTGGTCCACTAATCTGGAGCTACTAGTTTACATTACTTGGACCTGCTGCATTGCATTGTGGGATTTCAACAAGACAATTCCTTATGTATAGCATGACAGCAAAATGACAAAACAGTCAATAGGGAGTGGCCTTGCCTTGGGCACCAGAGTTATTTCAGTATATTCTCCTAAAAAAAAAAAAAAAATCTCACTTTGCAAATGAACTCGGTGTAAACACTTTTTTTTTTTTTTTCTGCAGACGCATACGTAAGATCGTCCGAGTCCCATCACCATGGAAACCAAAATCAGCCTACGAGTTTGTCATGGCAACAACACCTCACCCACGACATACTTACTAACGGCTATCACAAATACGAAAAGATTCATTCAAAAACCAGAACAGTACACTGTAGTCTGCACACAGTACAGCAATTAAACCAATCGTAAAACGCACAAATGACGGCAGGAAGGCGGATCTCCTAGTTACCGAGCCATGACATGAATTCCCTGCACGAAAGGAGCCGTTTGAAGCAGTAATACGCAGTGCGCATGCGCGTAAGGCGATCGAGCCGATGACGCTTCATTTCCAGTCTCAATGGGGCTTTTGAATCCACCGAACTACTAAGAGTGTAAAATAGACATGAATAACTAGTATTTTGCGTTTCTGATTAAAACGTCTTTCTCGTATATTTCGGCTGCACTGGACACTCTTGAGAAGCTGAGAAAATGGTAAGTTAATACGCGTGCCGAAACCGAGCGAGACTTTTGTCGGCTAACGTTACCGGATGAGCTAAAGCAAGCAGAAGAGCTTTTCGCTAGCTAGTTCAGATTCTAACGAAACCGTAAGGAATGATTATAATAAAAAAACATATCCTCGGTGATAACGTCGTGGATATATGAATATAAAATATTTTAGTAATTTATAGTACTGCAAGTTAGTTAGCTCGGTGTTTGTCTTACTTGGCACGTCTATAGACAGACAGAGGTCAGTATGTTTGGTGTGTCGAATGTGTCAAAGTTGTGTCGATAGCTAGCGCAAAAACCTGTGCACTCCATCCCCAGTTCAACCTTTTAGCATAGCTAGCTACGTAACTGGTTAGATAAGAGCCAACTTTTAGCTCTCGTTTCCATTTTGATAGCTTAAACATCTCATACAGTTGTAATATTTTGTTGTTTTGAATGTTTCGTTCGATTTATCAGACTTCAGACACTTTCCCTGTGCTATAGACCTCTTTATGAACAAAAGCGGAAACGGTGGATACATACCTGTACTCAGTGACTACTTCAACAGTACACCTGTCTTATACATACATTCACTGTCTATTTTATCAGGTACATCTACATGTAGGATTACCACTATTGACTGTATCCCATCTGTTAGTTCCCCTAGACCATCTCTACCAGTGGATAGGTATTATTTAGTGGTGGATCATTCTCAAGAGCAATGACACTGACTTTTTGAGTGACTTTTGAGTGACATTTTAGTGAATGCAGCAGCCGTATATGAGTGTCTCAGCTTTGGTGCAGGGATTTTTCAATATTTCAATTTTACTGCTGGGTTGAAACTCCCCCAGAGTGTCCGGCCTGTATGAACCTGTTAGTCAGAAACTGAACCTATGGATAAAGAACAGTAAACAGTACACCTAGGTGCACGGTGTTTAAAGACAACAGCAATGCTGCTGCGCCTGGTACATTCACTACTGATACGTCAGGGTCACTGCTGTGCTGAGAATGTTCCCAGACCCAAAATCATACCTGGTCAGTTGTGGTCCTGTGGCCAACATACAAGGTAGTTGTATCTAATAAAGTGGCCACAGAGTAGTACTGACGTTTACAGTAGTACAGACATTTATAACAGTTTTATCGAAATCCTTCTGTAACACCCGCTCTGACCCCGAGGCATAAAGTTAATCATGTTCCTAACTTCATTTCTGAGACCATAGAAGCTGGTTTTAAAAAGCATGCTAGTACTTTATCATAAGTGGCAGCTACAGTTTGTTTTTGTCAGGATGTTCATGGAGAATTTGATAGAAATGCTTCAGTACACCTACAACAAACAATAAGATTCTACATACTACTGTTAGTTAGTAGATATGCTTAATCTTGATGAGGGGTATACAAAAAAAAAAACACCTTAATATGGAACTGTATGTCCCTGTTTTAGTCATTTGTGGTCACTGACCCCTCAGCAGCATATCTTCACTTTGCCATAAATGATAAGCTGTTTTCAAAAAGGACAAAGCCTTTTAGTGCCAAAGGGTACTCGTTAGTTAGCAAGTCACCAATTTCAGTATGTGAATGGCCACATCTCCTTTAGGTACATCATTAAGTTACTGAAAATAATAGCAGTAATAATAATAATAGCATTTATTTTGTAATTAAAAAAAAAAAAATGCTGTTTCATAATCAGTTGGAAGGAAGCATATACAGAACCAAAAAAAGTGCTCCACATGTGCTGCAGTTTACTCCAGATGCTGCGATAAGATTATGAGAATGTAAGCTAGAGCTGAAGCTGCAACTTGTGAATCCTGTTATAAGCATAGTCATACGACCTTGTGGAGTGAACATTACAGGGAAATTTATCAGTAGACTTCCTGTATTTCAACAGCTGCTCTGGCAAGGAAGTTACATCCCTTATGTTCAAGATAAGGCTTCATTTTTGGCCCTTAAACTTAGTAGTTTGTGTGCCCTGATGAACTGAATTTCATCCAGCAGTTCTGAAAGCATTCAACATTAATACATGTATGCATTCAGATTCATTAAAAAAAAAAAAAAATTATTTGTCATACATTATCCTTCATGCCTAAACAACCCAAATAATCATCATCATTGGTGACACAATGTAGCACTCGTTATTCAGCCAGCTTACAATATTGTAGACTTTATTCATTTTGCTACAATATAAGTTCTCTCTCCTTTTCTTTGTGAAACTAGACATACACAAACAACAGAGAACACTCACCACAGTAAGTAAGATCATTAGATTAGCTGTAAACTGGTCTGGCTATGTTTGTAAAAATGTTTGTATATTAACAGTAGCTGTAAAACACACTTTAAGCTGATGTTTTGCTGTTTGCATGTTATTTTGAAACTAACTGCTGTGTTTTTGTGATAGTAATTCATTTTCGACCAGATTATACACTGTGTTGGCTATCACTTTGACTGATCGGCCTTGATTTGTTTCTAAGTTGTGATTTATCCACGTCTTTTGTGTTTTTCTTATAGCCAAAATACTACTCAATGAAATCTGATAAATCTACAGTACTGTGCAAAAGTTTTATGCACCCTATTTTTTTTTAGTACAAACTGTTGTAGATTTTTTTAATTTTATGATTTCTACATCATCAAGTCAGTACAGAAAACAGTTTAGATTCCAAAATATTAGTTTTCTAGCACAAAATTAAATGTTACAGGAAAAAAATGTTTGTATGTCATTAAGGAAAGCAGCATATTACGTAAGAGACACTTTTCAGACAAAAAAAACACAATGAAGGCTGCTGGGTTTTGCTGCAAAAATAAGAAGCGACTGTGAAAGTCAAAGTCTCCAGAAGAACTGTGTCTGTACGATGCTCACTAAAACTTACCAGCTCATTTCCTTATAAAACTGCACTAATTGTACCGGAGACTACTATTTTTATTTTTATTATTTTGTCACACCAAATATTGACTTTGCTTCATTTACTACTGTTTACTGCTGTTTACAGTGTGTGTGTGTATGTGTATATATATATATATAATATTTAAATGTAGAAACATTTAATTTCAGTATTTTTGAAGGCATCTTTGCTCTACAGCATTTCTTTGCATGTGTCTAAAACTTTTACACAGTGCTGTACATTTTAAATGAAGACACATGAGCAGACAGATGTAGGCTTTCTCTCTTTGGAGAATGCTATTTTTGGCCATGTACTCAATTAATCCTTTTTTTTTTTTTTTTTACACTCCTTATCACACCAGGCTAGAGGAAGATGGAAGCAGATTTGGGGGGGGGGGGGAAGGACTTGTATCAGTATGATACCTGGGATACAGTGATACATTGATTAGCCAGAGTGAGTGAACCTGCATCTGTGGTTTGGACAAAGTGTAGTCACACACACATAAGTCTAATTGGCATTGATAATATGTGTATACGTTGTATATGAAGTGTTGTGGTATTGAAGACCATAACATTTAACGAGGTGTCGCTGAAGGTCTGTTTCATATGTAAATCAAGTACTATTGAATTCCTTTTTGTGTATATTTATTTCCCTGGTCCTTAAAACCAGAAGCCTCTGCATTCAGGTCATGAGTTTTAATCACGGTGCATCATAGGCAAATATTTTTATGTGCCACTAGCACATGTGTAAAGGTGTATTGTGTTTAATATTTTGCTGCACACATGTCGATATTGTATTCCAAAATGAATGTCGTATATCAGTGTCCTGGCACAGTTATAATCACTGGTTAGTAGAGAACAACCCTGTTCTTTGTCACCCCATGAGGACTGAATTGAGATTCTCTGACCTGGCTTACTACTTGTGGATGGAGTGAGCTCAATGGAGGATGGTGTATGTAGGCCAGAACCACAGGGACTAATGCAGCACTCTCCAACTCTCTCAAATATTTAACAGATGTGAAACATATCGACTAATATAATAGCTAATGGTCCAAGTTTGAAAGGATGAATGATGTTGGAATTGTTCTGTAAAGGAGCCAGACATTTGTATTAGCCAAAGCTGGCCATTTTTTTTTTTTATCAGCAGTTTTCCTTTTTAGGCCACATTTATGTGATGTTTTAGAGTACTTTGGTCTGTTTACATTGCAAGAATGATCTTTGATCTACATCTGTGCCACATCTATTAAAATATTGAGTTAAAGCCCCCACAGAATAAAAAAAAAACATTAACCGATTAAACATTTGTTAATTACATTGCTCCCCCTTGTGTATCTTTGGATGAAGCCATACAAAGATACACAAAGCTGTCAGTAAGCATTGCCCTGACTTTTATAGAGCAGCTTGTTCTTTATGTGCTGTGGCCTGTTTTTTTAGCCTGCTTCATTTAGTTTCAAGGAGAAATTTGCATTTTTGTTTATTTCAAAAGGTGATAATAAACAATCCTCTGTTTCTTCACTCTGTACCTCTCTTCCTCTTTCTGTCTCTCTGTGTAGATGCGTTTTATGCTGTTGTTTAGCCGGCAGGGGAAGCTGCGACTGCAGAAATGGTATACAGCCACAGCGGAACGTGACAAGAAAAAAATGGTGCGAGAGCTCATGCAGGTGGTGCTGGCTCGGAAGCCCAAAATGTGCAGCTTCCTGGAGTGGAGAGACCTAAAGATAGTCTACAAGAGGTGAGGTGACAACAATAAATATATACACGGTGATATGAAGGCCACAAATAACATTCGTTTTTTTTATATTCATTGTGAAGACATGAACACGTACAAGAGCAAATTTACGATATTATCTTCTGTACACACATTGCTAATAATTATTCTCTTTGGTTGACACATTGCTTCTGGACACCTTGTTAGTTGACCAAAACAGCCGATAATTGTTTGGTTATGTCCAACATTTTATGTATGTTCTTTTTAAATGCATGCATTTACACGCAAATAAAAAATGAACTGAAAAATCAACTCTGAAGTGTACTGCTTATGGATCATAATGGTTTTTGTTTTTTGATTTCCTGATAAGACACAAACGATTCATATAATATTTCTGTATCTCCAGAGTGGTTTTAATGGTAAAATCTATTATTCCTTCCACCCACCTTTTGACAGAAATAGATAACTGCCTTAAATAGTGTAAATGTCAGGCTTCAATACAGTAAAAGTTTGATTTATTTGGCAACGATTCAATATTTAACGATACCAGTGAATCTGCTACAATGCAATATGAATTGTTTTGCCGATAAATCGGCACCGATAACTGATTGTTGGAGCTATCAGTTACTGGCAAAAATCCCTCCGATAGTTTTTCCGATAGTTTTTTATAGTTTTATACAGTTTTATACAGTTGGAGAGCGGCCTCTAGTGGTGAAATAAAAACTATCACTGACAAATTTTGTTGTGTTATTTGAAGTGTTTTTTGATTCGGAGTGTTTGGAGTACTTTTTAGTTCAGTTTGGATGTATATATTGTATTTACCTTAATATTTATTAATGGTTAATATAAGTATATATTTATTTCATTTGAGAAAGACATCATACAGTCAGTACTTTATGTTCTGTTGAAGGTCAGCTATATGCTTGTGGTGATGTAGCTCATACATATGCAGAGAGACCAGAATCTCCTTGTGTGTTCTCTCCAGTTGTGTAATGTGCTCACATAATGTTTCAGTGTGAAACCTGGCACTTCTGTGAGGTTCTGTGGACTGAGTTGACCTTAAATGTCAGAAGTTGCCACATCAGATGTTAGTGATGATTTTCTCTGTGCGTCAGTGTGGAACCACACATCACATCAAAACATGACACCTATTACTCTTTACATGCTGTTCTGTGCGACATGAGAAATCTCACTGCAGTCAGCCTCGGCATTTATTTAGCCACTCTCAGAGCCACGGTATGGCTTTTTTCCCCCCACTGTCACCGCACAATAAATGGTACCTGATGTTAGATGTGATGGTACAGGTTTGGTGGTGTGTAGGGATGCGTTCTGTTGTGCATATTTATGTTCTGCCCACTAGGGGGCTCTTACAGAAAAGGCTTCTCGTTGTACACAGCAAAAGTCAATTTACGCAGCCAAAGTGATTCGGCCTAATGTTTGGTCCATCAGATAGTAAAATTTATCTTACAGATTTTTCTGACATAGACTACTGAAGTAAAGCGACTTTTCTGTTTTGTTGTGCATCACAAAGCTTTGCACACTCAGACTCAGAAAGAGCAGAAAGTTGGTAGAGAAGTTTCACAGTAAGACAAGTTATACCTATTGATTCAGTGTGTTGTGTGTGTGTGTGTGTGTGTGTGTGTGTGTGTGTGTGTGTGTGTGTAGGTATGCCAGTCTGTATTTCTGCTGTGCAGTTGAAGAACAGGACAACGAGCTGATTACCCTAGAGGTCATCCATCGCTTTGTGGAGCTGCTGGATAAGTACTTTGGCAGTGTGAGTCATTCCTCAATTTTACCTGTTTTCGCCGTCTCTCTCTGTCGCCTTCACTGACCGATCCTTTCTATTTGCTATTAGCTTTTCTCCCCCCCTGTATCTCTACATTTTATAGCTTTGGCCTCAGCACACCTTTTCTTCTGTTCTTCGTTCCTGATCCTATTTTCTCTGTAGCGTTTTTGCTTCAGGTCATAAGTAGATCCAGTTCGTAGTTCGTAATTTTTTATTTTATTTATTTATTTTTAAATGACAATTTTATGACAATTAGTGACCTTTTTAAAACCCACACAGTGTTTAGAATAAAAAAAAATAAATTGTATTCTGAATTCAAATTCTCTAATTTGTACTTTTCTGCCTCTTTTTTTTTTTTGTCCGACCCCTCTAGGTGTGTGAACTTGACATCATTTTTAATTTCGAGAAGGCTTACTTTATCTTGGATGAATTTCTGATGGGGGGAGAAATCCAAGACACTTCAAAAAAAAGTGTGCTCAAGGCTATTGAACAAGCTGACCTGCTACAAGAGGTGCGTATGTCCGTGTATGTTGATGCCTTTTCACACAAAATGTAATTATGCTAAAAAGTTTCTTTAAAAAAATGGTTTGGTTATATTCCTAGTCTGGACTCTGCTATAGATTCTGGTTAAGACTGATTTTAGATATACGGCTATTGCCTGATGTAGCGATGCACTGAAATAAAAATGGTCTTAAACTGAAATTATAGTGTATACTGTGCTAAAAAAAAAATCCAAATGATTTTATATTGATCATTATTAATTTGCTTTTTGGTATGATTGCATAGATTATATTACTTTATTTTCCTCTTTATTCATAGAACTTAATTGAAAAACTACATGGTAATGCAAAGAATCACTGAGAATCATTTTGCTAACCCTTCACTGTATTAAACACATGAAAACTGACATTTTGTCATTGGCCACTGCCACAGACCCTTTACTTGTGCATGGTGCCGACTGGGTAGTGTCAGAAATTATGGCTGCCAGCCCTAGGCCTTTTTTTCAGCTCGAGGTGATTAAAAATATCCTAATCTCAGCGGATGCTGCCTAATTTGGCAGCACTGAAAGGTGGTGATTTAGTGTGAACGTGTCATGCAACGAGCAAGAAATAGCAGAGCAAATGCTCTTTTGAAACACTATTTTAACCTTTATTATGACTGAAATGATTTGTACATTTTATATAATGTTTATATGTGTATCTTAGATAACTGAAAAGTGTCAAAAACAACCTAAAACCTGATCTTCTAGCACATCCTAAAATATTTTTTATTTTTTTGGTCTGTCTCAGGAGGATGAGTCTCCAAGGAGTGTACTGGAGGAGATGGGGCTCGCATAGAATCTACTGAGTTGTAGAAGGGACAGTTTTAGGTATTACTACTGCATTTGGCGAGGGATTGGACTTTATTCAAGTTTATTTGGGGAGGGAGGGTCAAGGATGGCACGAAAAAGGGACACATGGGATAGAGGTGTGGTTCGAAAGTGTGTATACGGTTTTTATACTACTGAGTTCCGCATGTGATTGAGCTTTTTTCAGCCCCATTTGTATTCATAATGTTAAAATAGCTGTGTCTATAACCAGGACTCTCTTTCTGAGGACACACTGTACAGATTATAGTGTGGGATACAGATTAGACACTTGAACTCGATACACAGCCATTTATTTGTAATGAACTGAAAGTGCATCAAGCCTTATCATATTAACAAAAGGAGACAATTGCACAATATGCTTTTAGACTATGAGGAGCAGTTATTTATTTCTGCAATCTCAAATTAATATATTCAGAAATACTTAGATTGTATTTTTGCTGCTCAGGAAAGATTGGCTGTAACCATTCATGCATGTCTATTTTTAAATGTGATGCAAGATTTAAAGTAGATGACCTATCAGGCCTGAACTGCTTGCTCTGCAGTATAGGGACCACAAAGTAAATCTATGTATGTGTGTGAGTGTATGTGTAAAAAAAAAAAAAAATAAAATAAAAAATAAGTGTGTGTGTATGTGTGTTTATAGTGAGTGGGAGGCGTATCTGTGCTCTTCGCTTGCACAGTCTACCATTAAAGCAGTTTTCCATGAGCCAGATTTAAAAATAAACTGTGATGTGTGACATAGGAAATAGAAGAGAAATATTGAATAGGCCTTTGAGTCGGTAGAATATTGAATAAACTGCTGCATATGGTCTATTCATTCAGTTCTAGTTCTATGAACCACATCTGCAAAGTCTCTGAATGTTTATTTTAATACAAGAGGGGGGAAAAAATACCCACAAAATGGTACCTAACCTCTTTCCTGTTTTGTCTGTTTCTACTTCCTGCTTTCCAAAGAGACTGACTGTAAATGCGTAGTCTTGGAATAAAAAGGGAATAATATTTGAATAACTCCTTTAAAAATGAGGGCTTTGGCATCATGTGTGACGTAGTTAGGATACAAATTTAAAAACGACAACAAAAAAAAAGTTTTTTAATGTATTGTCTGAAATAAAAAGAATGTTTTGAGTAGAGTTGTGTATTTTTCTTCCTTATTACCGAGCTATTCTGTGTATAATTGCTGGCGCTCTCACCACCTGTCCCATGTTTTGGAGCTGATTCATAAGAAGGTACATAAAGATGCAGATTCTGTTTAAACTGATTGAGAGAATGTTAATTAGATGCAAAGAGAAATGCAGACAAGTTTTCTCATAGAAAAAAACAAACAACACTTCATATTATAAATTGGTATCACACAGTATTTAAAATAAAAACTAAAATAAAAAATGCAATACAGTACTAAAGACATAGCAAAAATAGACAGGATTATATATGTACAGATGTACAGTTATGTGCGATGGAAGTGGAATGAATGTAACTGTATATCTGTAAATAGCATATCAATTTCTTTTCTACACTGGAAGCTCCTGTCGCCAAAACAAAAATTCCTTGTGTGTGTAAACATACTTGGCAATAAAGCTCATTCTGATTCTGATATTGCACAAATGAAACTGAAACCTGAATGCTAAAAGCTCACATCAAGTTTTGGAATCTGACAGCTGTGGCATAATAATACAGTCTGCCATTTCTGGGTAAAATTATAGAGGTAGTTATTGATTCTTCCTGTTAATTTAATAGGTTAGTCCATTAAGGAAAAGTCCAGAGCCTAATTTTATATGTTGCGCCTAATCTTTTATATTTTATTTTCAATTTGAAGAATAGCAATGGTTGGTCAGAAACTGACAACATTTTCTGTTAAAATTGTAACATTTTCTTTGAATTCAGTACCGGTTTTGATTTTAAATAAATAAATAAAAGGTTTGAACGGCCACATCTTTATCTGTCTTCTGATACAGATCCAAGATGGTGTAGAATTTGTATGTTTGTGGAATAACAATTAATTTACACGGCATGCGGACATTCCTCCATGTAACACCAAGTATTTTGTGGACTATTTTCAAAATCCTTTTGAAATTGCGTTTCCTAATTGTGGACGCATAAAATGCGACATAATGCAAATGAAAATGCAAATCGTGTATTACCGTGTGCGTTTTTGTTTACACCAACCTACAGTGTTCGCCAAATTTTCAAATGGAAACGCAAAGTCCATTCGCTATTGCATTTCCCATGTCTTGTGAGTTATGATCCTGTCATGGCAAAATAGCAATAGCGATTACCCCGTTTGCTATTTCACTTCCTCTGGGTCGTGTACGGAGCCTGACAGAATTCAAATGGAATATCAACTCCCTTTACATTTGCGTTTCCGATGCCTTGCACAGAAATCTGTCAATCAGTGTTGGGGGTGGGAGTATACTATGGGGCGTGTTTGTATTTGGAAGTGACGTCCGTCACAGTCGACAACATTTTAGAGCACCTTGGGGTCGTACACGGCCATAATAAAGCATCGGCGGTTTAAAGTTTTTGTTGGTGTGTAATTTTAACTGTAACAAATTGTCCATAAAACTGGCCAGTTTCCACAAGCAAGCATTACAGCAAAAATAGACTCGGTGCCAAAACGATCGTGACAAAACATTTACCAAGGATAAGAATGTTGATGTGACACGTGTAGAGTTTTCAAGGGTAATTAATGGCATATCACTTCACCTTCCTCATCTTCTCAAATCCTCAATACAGTATTCACAGTTAAAGGAATAACCACCTCGCCTGATGATAGGAGTGTGTTTCTTAGATCGCACTACAACAGTAAACTTATTAGAAAAACTTTATGCGAGTAGTGTTGCTCTGGTTTTATGGCGACAGATTTATCCGTCATTATCTTTAAATAAAGCATTGACACAATCATCTGTAGCCTACAGCACACGTTCCTTCTTGGCCGTCGACTGTGACTGACGTCACTTCCAAATACAAACGCCCCATAGTATACTCCCACCCCCAACACTGATTGACAGGCATTGGAAATGCAAACGTAAAGGGCGTCCGGTTGGGATTTCTAAATTTGAGAAAATGTCTGGGATTCGGCTTTAGTTTCATTATGATGTGTTTATGGTCTAATACTGCATCATGTGTGCGCATATTTGCATTGCTTTAACCCCTCTCTGTAATTCCCAGCGTCTCACACACCAATTGGTCGATTATAAAAGGCTTGCAGCAATTATTCGCCAAATTCCTACCTCTCAACCATTAGCCTCCTCTCAGTGAACGCGTGAAGGTGAAGCGCTGTTGTGTTCGGCATCAAACAGTTGCTTGACAGTAGCAGCAGATGATAGCTGTCCTGAGTCAAAACAATGCCCATTGCCATATAAGGTCATTTTTAATTTCATGTTATCACATTGCTTCATATTACATGGTCATTCAAATGTGTAAATGATGGTAGAAGGTACACTCGTGGCATGTAATATTTTATTTATTCCATGGACATTCAAAAGACTGTAGGGAAAAAAATGTAAAATGTGGGCAGAGTGAAACCAATTTTATTTATATATATTTATGTGATGCTAATAGTGTCTTTTTCAGTGTATTAAAGTTTGCATTCATAGTAACACTGTTTTGAATGTGATAACCCCCCCCCCCCCACACACACACACCCCCCCACACAAAAAACAAAAAAGGTTTCCTCTTTTTGGAAATCCAGAATATGGTCACCTTGCCATATGTTAAATTAGCGACTGAGAAAATGGGATCGAGAGAGATGGAGCATGTAAGTGGATGAGTCACCAGTCTTTTGTCACAGTGGTGCAGTGAAACTGACTGCACCATCACGACAAGAAGGACATAGGATGAGTGTGTGAGGGAGAGTGGAGAAAATCTATTTTCACATTAACTGGAACACACTGAAGTCACTTCTGTGCTACTATTTGGAGAAGGGAAGTGTGTGCATTTTTATTGTCTCACTGTCAGTCCATCTCTCATATTCTTTTGCAGTATTCCCTCTTGGTTACTTTCTTTCTCCCTCTCAAAAAATGTAATGTCTGCCTTAAGTCATTTTCAACACGGTTAAACAAAAGTCCAGCTGGATGTACAAGTGTTATGTTCACATTAACCTACACATTTACTATTTTAACTATGTATAACAAAAAGTCCTTCCAACATCTAATTGACAACGCTTTGGATGCAAATAAAAAATTAAAGTAAGCCGATGGAGAATATTCTGAAGCTCTAATTTCTTTTACTGTACTATTAACTCTACATTTTATAGAACTAGAAAGTAATGTATTCAATTAGGGCAACACAAGTTTCTCACAAGTACATGATGCTTCTAAACATAATGTAGAGTTAAATATTAGAAACTGTAAAGCTATTCCTAAAAGAATAGGGACTAAATTTTCATGTACAGTGGTTTAAAGTTTCCATACTGTTTTAAAAACGTTCCATTAGATTACCGTTTGGGCAGAAGAGTTGAGGAAGAATGGGGTACCAGTTAAAAAAAAAAAAATGCAAGATGCCATCTTTACACATGAAAAAATGATCTTAGTATTTTCATCTGTAAGAAAGAAACATTTAAACATAGCCACCTCAGTTTGGTAATGTAAATACTCAAATCCTGTCACGCCCTCATAAAAACTAGTAGATGTATTACCTCTGTGGTAATGCACTTGCACAGGATTCTTGTTAATAATCTGTGGACATATACATAGACGCCATCTTATTTGGCACAGCTGAGTCATATATATTTTTTGCACTTTCCTCTACCAAGGACATCAAATAGAGCAGTATTCATTTTGAAAATTGCATGATCTAACTTGAGAACAGTGATGGTGTCAATGTGTACTTAGTCAATATCTGGAATATGCCACTGAGGTATTTGTTTTTCCTCATATGCCATTTTTAAATTTCTCTACAGTAATATGAACATTGCATATACAGTGGGTATAGAAAAGAATCACCCCCCTTTAAAATAATCACATTTTGTTGCGGACACAGTTTTTGTTTTATCCAGCTGTATTTACTCAGTGCAACATATAACATCCAAGTGAAAGGTATGACACCAACATGTCAGAAAAAAAAAGAAGTTTTTCTTGCAACCCTCCCATACAAGCCACATTTGTGGAGAATTTGTGATATTGTTGTCACGTGCACACAATGACCACTCTTTGTCATAAATTCCTGCAACTGCTTCAGAATTGCTGTAGGCCTCTTCGTAGCCCCTCTGACCAGTTTCCTCCTGGCTCTTTCACCCAGTTTGGAGCGACGTCCCGATCCAGGGAGGGTCTGTGTTGTACCAAATACCTTTCACTTCTTAATAATAGACTTCATTGTGCTTCTAGGCATTGATAAAGCCTTTGAAATTTTTTGTATCCATCTCCTGACTTGTGCCTGTCCACAACTTTATCCCGGAGATCTTTTGACAGTGCCTTGCCACCCATAGTTGATTGTTTGCTTCAGTTGCACTACAAAATGCTCCAGGAAAGCTCTTTTCATGCTGAGCTACTCAAAATGACCACAGCTGATCACAGTTGAAAGTCAAATGGCTTTGTGTACCATTGAGAAGGTGATTAGCTACACCTTATTGAGTTTACAAGTTTACAATGAGCTTACAAGGGGGTGATCCTTTTTCCAACTCAGTGATTCTGTTTTTTAAATATTTTTTATTTTTTTCTGACATGTTGGTGTTATATCTTTCACTTGGATGTTATAAGTTGCACTGAGTAAATACAGCTGGATAAAACAAAAACTGTGTCCGTCTTCATTTCAGGCTGAAAAGCAACAAAATGTGATTATTTTAAAGGGGGGTGATTCTTTTCTAATTGTAACTGAACTCAAATAAATTGTTTCATGATGGATTGCAAACTATAAAAGGTACTTATCTGAAATGAGTGTTAGTTGTTGGACCTGTATAGTTTTAACTGTAGTGCACCAATCAAATATTATACCAAACATGAACTTTGTTACGAACAAAAAAAATTATGTATAATAAATACAGTTATTTACACTCTCCCGGCACTTTTTTAGGAACACTATATTAATACTGGGTAGGGCCTCCAGTTGCTCTCAAAACAGCCTCAATTCTTGGTGGCATGAATTCCACAAGATGTTGGAAACATTACTTTGAGATTCTGGTCCATGTTGACATGATTGCAACCTCCCATTCTACCACATCCCAAACATGTTCTATTGGATTCAGATCTGGTGACTGGGAAGGCCACTGAACAACACCGAACTCATTGTCATGTTCATGAAACCAGTTTGAGATTACTTTTGCTTTGAGACATGGTGCATTATCAAGATGGAAGTAGCCATTAGAAGATGGGTAAATTGTGGCCATGAAGGGATGCACATGGTCAGCAACAATAATCTAATTGGCTGTGGCATTCAAGTGATGGTTGATTGGTATTAATGGGCCCAAGGTGTGCCTAGAAAACATTCCCCCCACCATTACACCACCTCCACCAGCCTGGACTGTTGACACAAGGCAAGTTGTGTCCATGGATTCATGCTTTTGGTGTCAATTTTTGACCCTATCATCTGTGTGCCTCAACAGAAATCAAGATTAATCAGACCAGGCTATGTTTTTCCAGTCTTCAACTGTGAGCCTGTGCCCATGATAGCTGTCTGTTCTTGGCCGACAGAAATGGAACCCAATTTGGTCTTCTGCTGTTGTAGCCCATCCACCTCAATTTCGACATGTTGAGGATTCTGAGATGTATTCTGCTCACCACAATTCTACAGATTGGTTATCTGTGTTTCTGTAGCCTTTCTGTGAGCTTGAACCAGTCTGACCATTTTCCGTTGAACTCTCGCATCAACAAGAACTGCTGAATGTTTTTTGTTTATTGCACCATTCTGAGTAAAGCCTAGAGACTGTTGTGCACGAAAATCGCAGGAGATCAGCAGTTATAGAAATACTCAAACCAGCCTGTCTGGCACCAACAATCATGCCACAATCAGGATCACTGAGATCCCATTTTTTCCCCCTATTCTGATGGTTGATGTAAACATTACCCAAAGGTGCTGGTCCATATCTGCATGATTTTATGCATTCTGCTGGTACCACATGAATTGGCCGATTATATAATTGCATGAATGCATTAGGTTTAAAGGTGTTCCTAATAAAGTGCTCTGTGAGTGTATGTGATGCACTTTATTTACTTAATACCTAAAACCTAATATTAATGTGGTAGACTTCATTTATTTAAAGGCATACAGTGTAAAACATGTCTGATACAAAGTTAAATAATCTACACATGGGTTGTAGCTTTATACAATAACGTGCAACTAATTATCTACTGGTAAACTAATTATATACAGGTAAACATCAGATCTATTAGCACCCTTCATGGAAAATGAGCAAAGAATAGCTGACACATTCGGCTGCCAATGGAACTGCTTCCATTGTATTCACTGATGATGTGACTGCTGACAAAACCAGCAAGATGAATTCTGAAGTGTATAAGGCTATATTATATGCCCAAATTCAACCAATGGCACTTCACAGTGCAGATAGACAATGACTCGAAGCATTTCAAAAGCAACCCAAGACTTTTTAAGGCGAAGTAGAACGTTCTGCAATGGACAAGTCTGTCACCTTACCTGATTTCAGTTAAACATGGATTTCACTTGCTGAAGGCAAAACGCTCGAAGAACAAGCAGGAACTGAAGACAGCTGCAGTAAAGGCCTGGCAGTGCATCACTAGGGAAGAAACCCGGTGCCTGGTGATGTCTATGGGTTTCAGACTTTAGACAATTACTGGATTTTCAAAGGATTTGCAGTGTTAAAATGATCATTTATGTAATTATTCATACCCCATATTTTATCCAAAATAGAACATTTTAAACATTTGATATGTTTTCTATGTTCTACTGTGAATAAAATATGGGTTTATGAGATTTGCAAATCATTGCATTCTGTTTTTATTTACATTTTACACAGCGTCCCAATTTGTTTGAAATTGGGGTTGTATTACATAGGCTCCTGGACCACAGTCTGAAAAACAGCCCAAAGTAGGTAGTACAGTAGTTATTGGTTGTATTGTTTTCACCAAACATGCCAATGGATTTAAACTAATTACATTTTTTAATATTCACTGTAAATTATTTCTGTAGCCATTAAAATGCTGTTCTTAAGCCAATACAATACTTTAAATGAGTTTTATAGTTTGATACAGCAGCCCACCTGCTTTTCTGAGAAAATATTTGTAGTATTGGCAGATTATACTGCACTAATGATCTTTATTTTACAGCTACTGTAACACAGTGACTATTTTGTGATGACAATAAAACATACAGTATCATTAACATTGCTGTAAAACTAGTTTTTAAAAGCATTTACCTGAAGCAACAAAGGAACCTCATATGTCTACTTTTTCTACTTTTCATTACGTTATTCTCTTATAATAAATTTATATTAAAAAGTGTAGCTTTAAATTATTTTAGTGAAGCATGCTAGGTGCAACAAGTTTAAACTGTATGTAAAGTTACGTAAGGCGAGGTAATGTTCACCTGGTTAAGTAGCTAACATTTGCTAGCTAGCCTGATATTTTAAGTTCACTATATGGCCAAAAGTATGTGGACACCTGACCATCACAGGGGCATTGTCATGCTGGAATAGGTTTGGTCACCTTAATTCCAGTGAATGGAAATTGTAATGCTACAGCATACAAAGACATCCTATACAAGTGTGTTTTCAACTTTGTGGAAACGGTTTGGGGAAGAACCAAATATGGGTGTTGGACATATAGTGTACATAACCCAAGCTTGCTTTCTTGGTTTTCTTGTAGATTTCTGGACTGTGATCCACTGATTCTGCCACTGATGCTATTCACATTGTTCATTCTAGCAGCGGCATCTTATTGTGTAACTTCATTGTTTAAACTAGTTCTTGTTGTGTAATTTGAATCTTATGTTTGTTCTTATGTTAACAGAAATTATTGCTTTATAATAAACACATTTTTATTTGATACAATTGTTAGTATCCGTATTTTGACCTTCAATATTTTGAAGATGTGTATTTAGCAATGGAACAGTTGAACAGTATAATTTTAAAGTGGCAGTAATATTTTACAGTAATATGCTATTATCAATATACTATGGTCCTGTGAAAATATATCTTGGAACTTACAGTAAAGAAACATTACAGTGAGAATGTGTGAAATATTAATTAGATAAATAGTGGATGGATGGATGGATGGACAAAATACACAGAAACTGAAACTATTCTGTTTGTGCATAAAATAGGTCTTAACCTTAAAATAATGAGTAATTATTAAAAACGAAGATGATTAATAAATAAAAATCTAATTAACCAAACCATCATCTCAAACTATCATTAAAACATCTGATAGCAGCCAGCAGGAGGGAATGTCTACAATGCTCCATAGAGCATGTTGGCATAATAAGCCTTTGACTAAAAGTACTTTGGAATGTGGGTAAAAATGTTGTGTAGAGGATGGGAGCTATTGGAGTTTTTTGCTTTCCTTTTTGTCTGAATTGCTTCCTCCAGAGTATTGACTGAGCCAGCCTTTTAGCATAAAAATACACTGGTCATAACATTGTGGTTAAACACCAAAAGCCCTCAGCTTCCTTAAAATATAATCTGCATTGGCCTTTCAGTGCCTCCACTGGGCTACTAACTGCTGCCAGTAAGTTACTGTAAATTTGTGAGGTACTTTTTTTTATAGTGTTCATTACAAAACTTCTCAACATCCATCTGTCTCTTGTGCTGAAAGATCTTTTATTGGTAAGGGAAGCTTGCAATAATATTATTGAAGAAGTTTTTTTCCCCCAAGGATAACAATTTGCTTGCATTTAAAGCAAAGTAATTTGTTTAGTACGTTTTTTTTTCTTTCTTTTCTTTTTTAAGGATATAAAAGCATCCTTATGTCAGTCATTTTTGGTATGGCATTTTCTGTTGTGTTTTCACATGAGCAGAAATGGAGTTGGGTGTTCTGTTTAACTCACTTTACTGGGGGTAATGTGCATCTTACAATGTAATCATTCTCTGTATTACTACTAGTTTTACTCATTCACCAGGATTGACATAGGCAGTGTTATAAGATTAAACTACAGTGGCTTTTGAAGATTAAAAAACACAAAATTTTCTATAATTTGAATGGAACTTTTGAGTGGAAAATGAACTGTGATCTGTTTTGCTTCATGCATTCTCAAGTGCCAATTCTCAAGTCTATTTGAAAGGTTTAGTTAACTTTCTAATAGAACTCAGAGGCTCTCTTCACTGATCTTTGATATATATCAACTTTGCCAATTGTTACTATGGTAAAAGACAAAGAACTGTAAAGAGACAGGTGTAAAACCTCAAGAATCTCTACTTGTAAGAAATTACAGTATACAGTATATTACAGTGAGAGATTTTCAAGAATTCCAGTAATTCTGGACATGATTATATTATGTACACAGCCATATACAATATACATACTGTATATATATATATATATATATATATATATATATATATATATATATATATATATATATATATATTTTTTTTTTTTTCATGTATAGATTATGAAATATCTTTTGTCTCTAAAGTAACCTACATTTTTTTTAGACAACAGACCACTTTTAAATTCCAGAAATAGAGATCTGTATCTGCTTGCCTTTGCCTCTCGCCTCCAAGATGCACATTCGGACTAATCTGGCATGAGCTCAGTTCCAGTGGTGACTGAGACTCTGCCAAATTTCTCTGCCCTCTGCTGCTTCCACACATCTTGTGGCTCCTCCACACATCAGCATGAATTTTTAATGTCAATGTTTTACAGCCTGTCCATATTATGCATATGGACTGTAACTGGCTACAGTATCTGCTGTTGAACAACATCATAACACCTGCACATGCACACGATGTTTCCATTCTCACTCAGGATGCCAGATATAGCTTTTTTTTGGCAGCTGGAGCTGCTTACATTCCAAAAAGTGAAGGATTTGCCACAGTCCTGATGCTGATGAACTCGTGGTTTATTGGCGGCTGGACAATTTGGCATTCTGTGGGTTTTTTCCATTATGTTTTTCACCCCCCTCTCTCTCTCTCTCTGTCTCTGGTGTTGACTCATACAGAATGTGGATAAAAATCAATATTTGAAGAGAACAACAAAGTGTCTTTTGTTGTATGATTCAGACACTGTTTAATAAGATTATCATCATATAAAGGAGAATGTTTGTGCCTAGATGTGGTGTGCCTGTAAGAGGTCATCCAAACAGGGAAGCCTTCTAGCATTGCTTTGTGTATCACACTGTAAAGTAATACACATGTGAATTGAATAGCCATTGTGAGATGTCTCTCCTTGTAAATACTTAACAAAATAGAATGTTACCTATTCTGTTGAATTTTACCAAAAGTACCCAGTGCCTGCGCATCAGTAAATATGACAAAATTGCAAGCTTTATGTGTGTTGGTGGATGGGGGTTCTGCAGTAGAAGGAGTATGACTCACACCTCAACCACGTGACTCATGAATCACTGCACCTCCGTGGGCTGTGCTGTTCTCATCAACCTCACCACCCCCATGCTCTCGCCCTCTCGTTTTCTCCCTGCGTGTTTATTACTTGCTTTACTTGCTTTTTCTCTTTCTCATTCTCTTTATTATTATTATAAGTATTATAATTATAATAATTATTATTAATATTGTTGTTGTTGTTGTTGTTGTTGTTCACTGCAACCTTGTTCACCCTGACTTGTGGGTCAGGTGCAACATCTTACATCAGTAAAAGATGTGCAATTATTTACTTTTGTTTATTTATTGATATTTAATTACCGAACCCTATTAATCATTCAGCCATATCAGCCATAACATTAAAACCACCTGCCTAATATTGTGTAGGCCCCCCTTGTGCCACCAAAACAGCTCTGACCCGTCGAGGCATGGACTCCACAAGCCCTCTTAAGGTGTGCTGTGGTTTATATATATATATATATATATATATATATATATATATATATATATATATATATATATATATATTTACTGTGTGTGTGTATGTGTGTGTGTGTGTGTGTGTGTGTGTGTGTGTATTGTTACATATACTTTGCAATATGCAAGACATTGTGACATTAACAGTTTAAGTAGTATCAGATGGGTGTGTTCACTGTTCCTTTCTGAGTTTCCCTTCAAAGAGGATCCTACTAATAGGCTCTGGTGTGATCATACTACAGTGCTGCAGGGATTCTCGTTTAATAAAGTAATTATCCAAGCAAACTGCCTGAGCCACAGGACTGCTGAGCAGAAAGACTCTTAGCATGGGGAAATACACTAGTTAGAAGTGGCAGACTCCCTACAAAACAGTAAAGGACCCAGAGATAAAGTTTGTTCCACATGGACAGACTCATAGACAGAACTTCTCTCAGAAATCTAACATACAGGTAATATTTGGACTTCTTTGGGATATTTCCCTTATACTTCTTAGGGAATAACTTTTAAGTGGACTTTGTCTTTTGCTCTTTAAACATACTGGTTTGAGCGATGCATGTTTGACACACTGCCTACACATGCTCCGACGTACATCAGTCTGACTGGTCATTATAGCATGATCTTTCCTGTGGTCAACAAAATTGTAACTGGCAAAAATAAAATGTGTGGATGGTGTCAAATCTGTTACAAATGAGAGCTCAGATTCACATGTTCCTCAAAACACAATTAAAAACCCAATCGTAATAAAAAATAGTAAATTTTATTGAATTATCTCTGTGTAGCAAAACTAGTCATCAACATGCGATTATTTACATCCAGCAAACGCATGTTTATTAAGGTACATACAAGATACATCTAGAACTGACAAACAGCTGATTTTCTTTATACAAGACTTGACAGTTTTTTTTTTAAAACTCTGATATGCTAAACATTTGTCTTTAATAATTTTTTTTTATACTTTTTTTAATGCTCATAATGTCTTCAGAGAAGAAACACATTTTAGATGCAAGTTCACATAAACGTGCAGACACTTGTCTCCTCTATGTCCATCTCTCAATCCACAGCTTGCTTAAATTAAATAGAATGTCAAGCACCTCCCCCTTTTCTTATCTTTTCTAATCATTTTGTATCTCCCTCAGTGTACTTATGGGTAAGGAATCACACTATTTGGGTACTTAAATTGTTGTTCACATTTCATCACTGAATCTTTTCAACATTTCTTTGTTTGGCTTCTCTTTGAAGTTATGAGTGGTGAAGAAATGTTGTTGTTCGCGGTGCCCCTTATTATCTCTAAAGCATAGTTGTAAGTACCTCTATGTTTTCATGCACTTCCTGTGCACTAACCACTTTGTTCTGCACTATTAAATCTGACCTTACTCAGAATTGTGGTTCTGGTAACAAATACTAAACTTTTGTGTAAAGGTAACTGCTGATCAAGAGCTTCAAGGGACATTAGGGAATTATGATTGATTTCAATTAAAAGATTGTCAATGCCTTTTTTAAACTTAGAAACACAAAGTTATAAACACAAGTAGGTAATTGGGAATGTGCACATTAAGGTGTTTTTTTGTGTTACACTAACTACTATCTATTTTCACCATTAAATCCACAGATTTTTAGTATGATAGTATGATTTAACATGAATTTGTCTCCGAAAGTCCTTATGATTAGGATTAATCCTGCCAACCCATCTATAACAAAAAGGCTGCTAGTCTTAAAAGGGAAATAAGGCAATAAATAACCGCTGTCAAAACAGCTTATATGAAAAAGCTTTTCTTAGAAATATTTGGAATGTATGAGCATTCTTTGCACCAACTATGTTCAGCAATGTTCTGTGTAGAAAAACAATGTTAAATACACTTCAGAAAGAAGACAAAATGTCAGCCTATAGACAATTCATTCTATGTACAGGACCCAAGTGTGTCAGAATACTACTAGGTACACTTAAGACATTTGATTGGTAGGATGAGCCAAACCTGAACATTTCTAAAGAATATGGCACTTAACATTTCAGCATGACTGAGTTTCATGGAATAAACCTGTGTTTATGCATGCATTCTTTAAAGGTTTTCATAATTAGAGAAAATAACTACATGGTTTAAAAGACTTCTGAACATTATAAATGATAACAAAAATAATAAAATATAAGGCTTACAAAAGATGTCCTATTGTATTTTTGTCTTCCTCTGTTTTTTTGAAAGGCCTTCTGGAAGTGTGGAAAATTTTAGTACTGTAGTTGGGTATTTGAGTCATATGTGTACCCCACATAATTGACAAAATCACCTTTCTTCGCATCATTTCCACTGTCTATCAGTATATGGAGGGGAGGAGGGGAATAGATGAGGAAGATTGAAAATGGCAACAGTCACCAGTCTTCAGGCATTTTTTTTTCTCAATTTAACTGAAGAGGGAAGGATAGATAAATTAGACTGGATAAACTTATTTCTGAAAATGAAATCAAAATATCTGGCAAAACAGTCTCACAGTTGTACTCTCCTTGCTCACCTACATTTCCTCTTTTATTTCTCGTTATCTACACCTTCACTGAAACATGCGGGGACGTTTCAGGAAAACCTTCTCAATGAAGTTCCCTAGCTCCTCATTGCTGTCTGGCTGTGACTGCTTCACCTGGCTATAATAGCCATCCTGTGGGGCAACTACAGAAGCTGTGGGCGAGTAATAGAAAGCAGGCCGATGACGCAGGGGTGACCGGGGTTTGGGCATAGGTATGGCTTTGAAAGTCCGGGGTTGAGGGACAACGTAGTTAGGGAAGTAGAGGTTCCGCTGGAAGGCCAGAGGAGCCCTTGGACGACTTTGTGTCCAGGGATGATACCTTTGTTTCAGAGGGTAATCAAACTCATAGTCCAATGAATTCCCCAGAATGTCATTAAGGGAGTAGGAGGGTTTGGCATAGTAGCGTGGTTTAGGTTTGGGAGGTGGGATGTAGATGGTGTAATAACTACTGTAGGGCTTTTGATAGCGCCGATAGGAGGGGTAGGTCCAAAAGGGCCACTGTTGCTTGATCCAAAAATTCTGTTGATTGGGCTTAATAGGAGCCCTGTCCTTGAACCATGATTTCAGCAGATTTGTGTTAGGCTTGGGTGGTTTTGAGGGTGGTGATGTTCTTAAGACCGTAGATGGGACATCAGGTGCTGGAGGAGGTACAAGAGGTCGTTGCCATTGCAGAGTTTCAGGAGCGTCTTTTTTTTTCTTCTTTTCCACATCACTGATTATATCTACCACATCATCAGCAGGCAAGTGGAGCTTACTGGAGATCTCTATCAACTTGTCAATCGTTTGTGGGTCGATATCATCATCATTGGCACCATCTTCCTCTGAGCGTTTGTCTTCTGCAGCGTTATTGTCCCGGTACTTCTTCCCATCTTGCTTGACCATGTATTGCAGAATCATATCTGATGCAATATCTGCAAGCTTCTCTTCTTCTGCCTTGGCTCTTTGGGCCTCAGCTGCTTGTCTGCGCACCTCTTCCTGTTCAGCTTTAGCCCTAGCTTCTTCCTCTTCTGGACTCAGCAGTTCCTCTTCATCCTCTCCATTTTCCTCTTCTTGGTCTTCAGTATTATCATTAAAATCATTCATAAAGTTTCCTCCCTTATACAATGGCCGATTCATGTTCTTTTCCTGCTCTTGCTGCCACTTAAGCTTCTTCTTAGACAAAGCCAAGTCATAACCCTTAGGTTTAGGCTTGATCTCATTGTTCATGAGGCCATTCCGATCCAGATAGTCAAAGTAATCACCACGACTCTCTCTCTGGCCAGATGAGTAATCCCGTTCTCTTTTCATGGCTGTACTGTAGCTCTGAAACTCCTCTAACATGGTTTCCAGGTTCTTCAACTCTTCTGGACTCAGCTGCTCATCCTTGTTCCCATCAGTGGCTCCCTCTGTTTCTTGCTGTTCTTCCTTGCTTGCCACCACCTTTGCAACTACTTCCTGTTCTTTTACAGGCACTGTTTGACTGGTGGTATGACTGGTCACCTTTTCTGTGAGGCGCTCTTCTTCTTCCTCCTCCCTCTTCCTCTCCTCATCCTGTTCCCTTTCTCTCTCTTCTCTGCCCTGTGCTTCAGCCGCTGCTCGCACCAGTTCCAGCTCCTGATCTCCATTTCTCTCTCTGTCAAAACTCTGGGTCTCTCTGTCCTCTTCTGTCTTGTCCTTCTCTTCCCCATTCTTCTCTTGTTCACTCATTACCTCCTGAGGCTTGTTGAGGGCTTCTAGGAGGACTGCTGCTAGGGTTTTTGGGTCAACATCTTTGAAAAGTTCGTCCTCCTCTTCATTCGGTGTCTCTGGCAGAACATCTCCAGTTTGGATGAACTGAATCTGAGCCTGTGTATGTTCAGGAGAGGAGGGTTCATATTGATTGCCCACTTTGTGTCCAGTCACAGGGATGCTGCTTGTGGGCTCAAATTTAAGACTGAACAAGAAGAAGAGCAGCACAACTGGGGCTCTAGAGACTTGTTGGCACCGAATCATGACAGTGCAGATTAGGAGTGTGGAAAATGGTGATGCACCTAACATAGACAGGAAAAAAAAAATTAAGAATATGCTATAGAGTGCAGCATTCGTTTTTTTTGTTTTTATACATGCCAGGTCTATGACGATAAGTAACAAGTTACAACCGCTAATCACCATCATTACACAATGGAAAAATACATAATAATAACATGAACATTTGACTTGGGTGTAACATTGTCCCCATATCATGATATCATGATGATCATAATCATTTTTCATAATTCACACACACACACACACACACACACACACACACACACACACACACACACACAATGCAAACAAAAGCAATTAAGTTTTCTTGTTATTTAAAAATCTACTTTAGTCAGTACCTACATTATTACAAAATATCATGTTTTTATGGATTAGTTTTGTTTATTGGACAGATTATTCACGGACGATTCCTGTCTGTAGATCATAGCAACAGACTTTCAGCATCACGCGCTATTATCATGCAGAAGGAACGCATTTCATATTATAATTTTAGTTTAATTATAATAAACGTCTACTGATTGTCCTGATTTTGCAAATACATTGGCATTAACAAGAAAACTTCCGTAGATGCCTGTGGAGACACTTTGCGCAAGTGACCACCCCCACAAGAAAAAGAGCTTAGGAGCGGAGACCTTGGAGGCGGGTGGGTAATTGAAGCAAACATGACGTACGTAGATGTGTGTTCGAATTTCTAAATGGGCTCTATAGAATAAACGAAATAAATACCGAGTGACCTGATAAAAAGGCACAAATGTCTGAAAAAACGTCGAGAGCAGAGAAAATAAGCATTTTACATTTATTATTAACTAGGAACCGGTTGGAGTGTAATTAGTTACATTTCTTTCAAAACCTTAAAAGCAGCAGACTGTCGCTTCTTTTACTGCTTGGTTTTATTGATTGTCTACAATCAATATTGTGTTTGCAGCCCCGAATCATACTTTGAACTTGAGGAAGCATGCCATTGCTTGAAAGTATTATCTGCTTCTGCCATTCATCATTGCTTCAGTTCTGAAACACTCAGGAGGTGCTAATGCACATTAGTAAGCCACCTTTAAGATGCAGTCTCTTCACGTAATCATCTACCCTAAGCCAGTCTATTTTAAAGACTGGGGAAAGCCCTGGCGCAGTAGTCTATAAATATAAACTGAACACAATATCAGTTCATATTATCATATAATCACATGCTAATCATAGTATATATTTGGTTAGCAACTGAACTTTGCATTTTCGTAATGGCATATTCTTCATATAAAGCATATAAAGTTAATTGCGTTAGTCGAAACCCCCCCCCCCACACACACACACACACACACACACACAACTCGAATCTGAGGTTCAAATATCTTAAAATATTCAGCACAAAAACATTTTTATTTTATTTTTTTTGCTATTCAGTGTTTGGTTTTGCCAAACGTCTCTAACTGGAATCCAGGACAGCTAAGAAAATGTGCTATGGCGACTGGGCAAATAATGTAATGGAGTGGGGGAGTGATAGTTGGTATTTCGGGAATGTTACTGATCACCATAATTCCCAAAAATGTCATCATGATATCATGCATCAGCACTCAGTAATGGCGTCATTTACAGGCACATCTGTGCTCCATCAAATGAACACGATGATGATGCATCAGTTCCGACTCCACCCAAGTTTCATATTAAATGGTTGGTTCTTTTATAACAGTTGTTGGATGTTTTATCTTTTTTTCGCTGAGGATTATAAATGATGTTTTCTTTCACATTTCTGTATGGAACGGAATTTATTTTAGGTTTCGTTAATGTTAGTGGAATTCTCATTGCTTTGTCAGTTTATTTAGCTGATCCGCATTAAACGTGATAAAAACACAAAACTCTGCTTCCACCGCAGTGTAGTAAAGTGTATTCTAGCTTTCGCTACTTTGTTATAATGGTATTGTATGAAAATGAGGACTTACCGGGATCCCAGGCGTGACGTGGTGCGACGCACTTTTCTCTTTGTTCTTCGAACTTCGCGATTGGACACTCTCTTTACTCTCTTTACTAGTATATATGCTTTCTTCTTCCTCTTTTTTTTTTTTTTTTTTTTAATAAAGTAAATGTATAGTTTGAATTAACTTGCTCGGTGAAAAGGTATACGACTCGTCTGTTCACGCCTTAGTCTCGCGTCTTCGTGACAGCGCTGTAGATATTTTCAGGACCACGGCCAGCTCCTCATGTTTATATTTCGGCCCCCTTGAGCTCACGTGACCGCGCGTCACCGCTGCTCATTGACGTCAGCACTCCATTGATAAGAATTTCGGTGTGGCTCTAAGCCCGAGCACTCGCTACGCTGCAGTGCCCTGATGAATGAACGGAAACGACATGAATGAAATAAAGCATTTTCCTGCCGGAGGGTGGCCTAGAGATAACACTACGGCTCGAGGAGAGGGGCAAGTCCCTCCCGGAAGAAGTCGTTGCAGTCCACAATATATGATTTGTTACCCCTAGAATTAGTACATTTAGCTCTTTCGCATGGTTAGTTAGCGAGCAATGAAGACTACTTAATATAGAAAGTAAGCAGAGTTTAAAAGAGTTTGAAAAGGATGAAATCATGGGCACGAAGATCAATATCTGTTCTTTCTCTCTGGTGGACTAAAGAATGCTGGTGTCTGTGGAGGTTTACTGTTATTCAGTTTAACCGTCTCATAGAAGTAAATCTACTGTAGTCTACTGAACCTCTCTGTAACCTTGAAAACGTTTCCCTTCTCAGCTTAGTAGTGGGTTAGCATTAGTGCACCGATCGCCACTTTTGTTTTTTGACGTTATTTAATTGTAGGCTATTACTGGCGCACTTGCAAGTCGTCGTTGCATGTCTTACTACGTGTGACATTGTTGTCCGGAATGGGACAGGAATAAATCTATGTCTCATATTATTTTGCTTGCGGTCGCTTCACTTGAACAACTGTTTAAACTGCAACTGGGGCGTTTGCTGCTACTATCAATTGCTACAGCCACCAAAATGAATCAGACACAAAAATATTTTCAAGAACAATATTTTGATGATAATGATAATATTTCAACCTCTCCCGTTATTGAGTGTCACCATATTAATTGTCCACATAATATTTAGTAATGCATGTGCGTTAACAGAGTTTGGTGTACACCTGTTAACCTACAACTGGAAAACTTTCACTCTTACACAATGAAACGATATTGGCTGTGTATTCCTGCAGGAGAAAGAGGTGATGCCAAGCTAGTAGGTTCTAATATATTATAGATTATAGACCACTCAGCATTAGAGAAGAATCTGTTTTCGGTTCCTATTCAAACTCAGTGACTCATCTCTCTCTCTCTCTCTCTCTCTCTCTCTCTCTCTCTCTCTCTCTCTCTCTCTCTCTCTCTCTCTCTCTCCTTACATTTGCACTCGAACACGCAATATTGTTCATTTGCTGGGGGAAAATGAACAGAAGATAAGTGCATAACTTCAAGACATGAAATACAAGCCTGTCAGAATATAACCTGGTAATGAATTTTCTTTCTTTCTATTTCTTTCCAGCTTGTAGCCACTGTTATGAATGTGAATGTGGGATGGATTGACATTTAAGTCAATATTTCGAGCGTTGCCTTTTCACATTTAATTGTCTTTTTGGGAAAGGGGACCCAAGCGTGACAAACGGCATTACACTGGTTGTGAAGCCACTGCCCGGTTTTGCTGGCGCACATAGCAGTATTGATTTAGTGTTTCTGACCGGAGGCGATAGGCTCAGCTCCACTGCAGAAGTTTGGTCTTGGCTAGTCTGCTCTGCCATTTAGTGGGTTTATGTTTGAGAGCCTTTTGACAGACTTTGATTAGTCTCTCAACAATAAATGTAGGCCTGTGTTTTTTAGACTTGAAGTGATTATATGGTATTGTGATCATGGTGGAAAAAAAAAAGTGATGGAGAGTTCCAAAAATGTTTCATTTCAACAATACTCTATGTACAACCCCAATTCCAAAAAAGTTGGGACGCTGTGTAAAATATAAATAAAAACAGAATGCAATGATCTGCAAATCTCATAAACCCATATTTTATTCACAATAGAAAATAGAAAACATATTGAACTGAGGAGATGTACCATTTTAAGGAAAAAATAAGGTAATTTTGAATTTGATGGCAGCAACATGTGTCAAAAAATTTGAGACAGGGCCATGTTTACCACTGTGTAGCATCCCCTCTTCTTTTAACAACAGTCTGTACATGTCTGGGAACTGAGGAGACCAGTTGCTGTAGTTGGGAGAGGAATGTTGTCCCATTCATGTCTGATTCAGGATTCTAGCTGCTCAAAAGACCTGGGTCTTCTTTGTCATAGGTTCATGATGCGCCAAATATTTTCAATTGGTGAAAGGTCTGGACTGCAGGCAGGCCAGTTCAGCACCCGGACTCTTCTACTACGAAGCCATGCTGTTTTAATAGATGCAGTACGTGGTTTAGCGTTGTCTTGCTGAAATATACAAGGCCTTCCCTGAAAAAGACGTCGTCTGGATGGGAGCATATGTTGCTCTAAAACCTGTATATACCTTTCAGCATTGATGGCGCCTTTCCAGATGTGCAAGCTGCCCATTCCATAGGCACTAATTCACCCCCATACCATCAGAGATGTAGGCTTTTGAACTGAGCGCTGATAATAAGCCGTATGGTCCCTCTCCTCTTTACACCAGAGGATGCAGCGTCCATGGTTTCCAAAAAGAACAGTTTTCCACTTTGTCCATTTTAAATGAGCTTTGGCCCAGAGAAGACAGTGGCGTTTCTGGATCATGTTCACATATGGCTTCTTCTTTGCACGATGGAGCTTTAACCTGCATTTGTGGATGGCACGGCGAACTGTGTTCACAGCCAATGAGTTCTGGGGGTGTTTCTGAGCCCATGCAGTGTTTTCCATTACAGAATCAATGTAATCTGTTTTTAATGCAGTGCCGCCTGAGGCCTGAAGATCACGGGCAAGCAATATTGATTTTCACCCTTGTCCCTTGCGCACAGGGATTTCTCCAGATTCTCTGAATATTTTGATGATATTATGTACTGTAGATGATGAGATATTCAAAGTCTTCGCAATTTTACATTAATCTGAAATTGTTCCACAATTTGTAGACACAGTTTTGGGCAGATTGGTGAACCTCTGCCCATCTTTACTGCTGAGAGACTCTGCTTCTCTAAGATACTCTTTTTATACCCAATCATGTTACTGACCTGTTGCCAATTAACATAATTAGTTGCAAAATGTTCCTTCAGCTGTTTCTTTTTAGTAACACTTACTTTTCCAGCCTTTTGTTGCCCTCGTCCCAACTTTTTTGAGACCTGTTGTGGCCATCAAATTCAAAATTACCTTAATATTTCTTTTTTCTTTTTCTTAAAATGGTACATTTCCTCAGTTTAAACATTTGATATGTTTTCTATGTTCTATTGTGAATAACATATGGGTTTATGAGATTTGCAAATCATTGCATTCTGTTTTTATTTACTTTTTACACGGTGTCCCAACTTTTTTGGAATTGGGGTTATATAGTAGAAAATGGCATTTGCAAAATATTTTATTTCTTTTTCATGTCGGTGGAAAATGAATGGCTATACTGGCACACTGGTACTGTACTGACTTCATAGCAGTTCAATAGGCGAGTTCCTAATATTCTGGAGATTTGAAAATATATAATGATGATATATCAACATGAGATAGTTATGTTTTATTAAGTCTGCATGAATTGCATTGGAGGTGTGGTTTGAGGTCAGAATAGACTGAATGAGCAAATCCACAGCCATGCCCAAAAATCTAGTGAAAAGCTTTCCCAGAAGAGTGGAGGTTATTATAAAAGCAAAGGGGGACTGTTAGGAATGTGATCTTTGGGTTACGATACTTAAGCAAAAGTACATGAAAAAAGAAGGCACCCTCGCCCCACCACACACTTCAAGCGCTTGGGAGAGTTGCCAAATGGCACACAGACACACAAAATTCAAATGGCAAGATCTCTCTTTATTCAAAGAAAAACAGAGTATATGTATCATGCTCCACACACAGCAGAGACAATGGGTTAACTATTGATTGGCTAGGAGGAAGGGCATATTTGCATAAAACAGGAAGCATATCAATGTAAGAGAGGAACAACTCCATATATGGTATTCAGGAAGTCATAGGCATGCGAGCAAATGGTGAGGGGCTTTATCTGTCCGTACCTGGTTGAAACTGGTTTTGTGCAGTGGTAGAAGAGCTAATCAAAGGAACAAAGAGGAAAAGTGTTAACAAAGGAACAGAGAGGGAAGAGTATTCACAGTAAACTTATCAGGGAATAAATCTGGAATGGCATGTACAATACTGTTTTTTAAAATACAGTATTCTGTACCCATGATAGCCTCAGATTCTTGTTCTTGGCTGACAGGAGTGGAACCTGATGTGGTCTTCTGCTGTTGTAGCTCATCCACCTCAAGGTCTGATGTGTTGTGCGTGCTGAGATACTTTTCTGCTCACCACGATTGCAAAGAGCAATTATTTTAGTTACTATATCCTTCCTAGCAGCTCAAACCAGTCTGGCCAATTTTCCTCTGACCTCTCTTATCAACAAGGTGTTTCCAACCATAGAACTGTTGCTCACTCAATTTTTATTTTTTATTTTTAATTTTTTAATTTTTTAATTTTTTGTACTTGCACCATTCTGTGTAAACTGTGTAGACTGCTGTGTGCGTAATTCCCAGGAGATCAGCATTTTTCAACCATGCTATGATCAAAGTCACAGATATCACACTTTTACTTCATTCTGATGTTTGATGTGAACACTACCAGAAGCTTTTTTGCACTGCGCTGCTGCCACGTGATTGACTGATAACTGCGTAATGATAACTGCATGAATGCGCAGGTGTACAGATGTTCCTAATAAAGTGGACGGCGAGTGTATAGCCTGTGCTACGAGTGAATCCTTGGGGAGGGGGGATTAATTGGATTTGGTCACACAGGAAATGGCCAACAGTGTTTGTTGTATGTTTGTCAGCAACGATTTGTCGCTGTGCTTGGATGCCTGGATATGTTAAACTTGCACAAAGCCTGTCATTTGTTCACACAAAGGTCTTAAAACTGCAGAGAATTAACAGCCATCTGTTTGTGGAGCCTTATACTGCCATTACACCGCCCTCGTCATTTCGCCGCGTTGGCGGGCTTGTGCGCGTGCTGACGCTGGAGACTGATCAGCAGCGCTCGCGCCTCTGACACTGAGTTAATGAGGCGGTATGTTCTTACCGCCAAGATCAATCTCTTTCCCTCAGCAGCCATCTTTTCACCCTGCGCAACCCTTCCGAGGGCGCTCTTCTTTAAATGAACCAATTTATAATCGAGGCAAACCCGTGGGAGACTCGTCCTTAGTCGTTTAATGTCTCCCTCCCACACGCGCGCGAGCAAACCACTAAACAAAAAGAAGTCGAGTTTCCAGGGCTTCCCCTAATTTCCTAACAGTGCGCGTGTGTATATTAAAATCCCTTTGTATACAGTATATTGAAAACAATTTCTGATATTATGAGAAACCTGAGAGAGTGGACACGTTTGCGGTTTGATATATGGACTGCTACGTTGTTATTGGTTTTAAATGCATCCCATTGCCGAGGAGAATTTGCCTATTTATGCCCTTATCATTGGCTGTGCTCGTCAACCATATAGTAAAATAATCTATAGTAAAATAATCTATAATAAAATAATCTATAGTAAAATAGACGCTATCACAGACAAAATAAAAAAGCTGTAGATAACGACAAGATCCGTCTTAATGTAAGCATCTGAAACCCTAACTGCGTGAGTCCAATTTCACCTCACCTCTCTCTCTCTCTCTCTCTCTCTCACACACACACACGTTCGTTACAGCTAATTAATGCTATACCTACACCTAAAGTGGGTATAGAAAAGAATCACCCCCCTTTAAAAATCACATTTTGTTGCTTTTCAGCCTGAAATGAAGACAGACACAGTTTTTGTTTTAACCAGCTGTATTTACTCAGTGCAACTTATAACATCCAAGTGAAAGATATAACACCAACATGTCAGAAAAAGAAAAAAAAAATGCAAAAACAGAATCACCCCCTTGCTTTAATTACAGCCTTTAGTCTGTTGGGATATGTCTCTACTAACTTTGCACATCTAGACTTTGCAGTATTTTCCCACTCTTCTTTGCAGAACTGCTCAAGTTCAGTTAAATTTGATGGTGACCGTTTGTGGACTGCAGTCTTCAAGTCATTCCACAGATTTTCAATGGGGTTTAAGTCTGGGCTCTGACTAGGCCATGCAAGGACATTCACCTTTTTCTCCTTCAACCACTGTGTGGTCAGTTTTGCTGTGTGCTTTGGGTCATTGTCATGTTGGAAGGTAAACCTTCTTCCCATTGACAACTTTCTGGCAGAGGGCAGCAGATTTTCCTCAAGAATCTGGCGGTATTTTGCCCCATCCACTTTCCTTCTATCCTGACAAGTGCTCCAGTCCCTGCTGCAGAGAAATACCCCCATAACAGGATATTACCACCTCCATGCTTTACTGTAGGAATGGTGTTATTTGGATGGTGAGCTGAATTGGATTTCTGCCAGACATATCGTTTGGTGTTGAGGCCAAATAATTCATCTGACCATAACACCTTTTTCCATGTGGCCTCAGAATCTTCAAGGTGCGTTTTGGCAAAGCTCAGTCGTGGGTGGCTTTTTTCTTGCAACCCTCCCATACAAGCCACATTTGTGGAGAATTTGTGATATTGTTGTCACATGCACACAATGACCACTCTTTGTCATAAATTCCTGCAACTGCTTCAGAGTTGCTGTAGGCCTCTTGGTAGCCTCATGGCTCTTTCATCCAGTTAGGAGCGACGTCCTGATCCAGGGAGGGTGTGTGTTGTACCAAATACCTTCTTAATAATAGACTTCACTGTGCTTCTAGGCATTGATAAAGCCTTTGAAATTTTTTTTGTATCCATCTCCTGACTTGTGCCTGTCCACAACTTTATCCCGGAGATCTTTTGACAGTGCCTTGCCACCCATAGTTGATTGTTTGCTTCAGTTGCACTACAAAATGCTCCAGGAAAGCTCTTTTCATGCTGAGCTAATCAAAATGACCACAGCTGATCACAGTTGAAAGTCAATTGGTTTTGTGTGACATTGAGAAGGTGATTAGCTACACCTTATTGAGTTTACAAGTCATTTTTAGGAGGGGAGTGATTCTTTTTCCAACTCAGTGTTTCTGTTTTTTTCATTAAAAAAAAAAAATTCTGACATGTTGGTGTTATATCTTTCACTTGGATGTTATAAGTTGCACTGAGTAAATACAGCTGGATAAAACAAAAACTGTGTCCGTCTTCATTTCAGGCTGAAAAGCAACAAAATGTGATTATTTTAAAGGGGGGTGATTCTTTTCTATACCCACTGTACTATCCTTTTGTAATTCTATATTTATTTCTTTAGTTGCATAGTAGTGCATATTATGAACAGTCTCTGCACACTGAAACATTGCAGCTGTGATATATGCTTGAGTGCTCATATGTTTTTCCCATCTCCCTTATACTGGAGTATGACTTGTATTACAAAATAGATTGTTCAGTAAGGCAACTGCTGATCATAGCTGCTGCTTGAGAGCTCATGTGCTAGGTGATGTATCACATGGCTGTAGAAAGCATCAAATAGTGCTGATTATCATTTATCTTTTAAGAGGCCCAATGTAATATTATTTAATATGGCCACTGTGTTGAAATATGTCAATGTATTTTAAAAACAGCCTATTGAATTAGCACTCTGTACCATTGTTATCAAAGGAAATTTCTCATCCTTTTTATTTTACCTTAAGTACCTCATGGTACTCTTTCTGCAGTCCGGGCATTCCCAGCCTCATAAGCTCTTTTTGGAGTAAGGATTTTATCTTTAATAGTATAAATAAATGAATGATTCAGTGTTTGGCTGGGCTCATATAGCCTTTCTCAGAGCTGGGCAGTGTGCCACACACAGGCAGCCAGAGCAAGAAAAATGATGACACTCAGCATAAAATAAATTTTGTTGTGTTCAGTATTTTATCTTCTCAACATTATAAAGTTTGCACTCTTCGGTAAAAGTATGTGAAAGTAAGTATGGCCCATGAAGGTATTTCTATGAACATCATCTAAACATCATGTTAGCATTATTAGTAGATGACAGCAATGCAATCTGAAATTTTGCAAATGTAGACGTTGCACTTTGTTATTACATTATTAGACATTATTACAAGACCATTCAGTCAAATTAGAAGAAGAAGAAGAAGAAGAAGAAGAAGAAGAAGAAGAAGAAGAAGAAGAAGAAGAAGAAGAAGATGGCAATTGGATAACCAGATATTCACATGATATTAATGTGTCAGATTGTGTGGTTCAGTTTGCAAATGTGACTTTCAGTGTGCAAATGTGAAAGGTTTCATACAGTTGCAATCAAAATTATTCAACCCCCATTGCAAATCAGGTTTATTGTCAAAGACTTTACAGACTTTCAGCTGTGTGCAATGAACAAATCAAACAAAAGCAATTGAAATAGTTCAACACAACGAATGCTTCAAGTAGTTTCCCCAAATTCAACTGAAAATACAACTTATAATGACTCCTCCAATCTCAAAATTATTCAACCCCTTCATGGCAAGCGTCTTTAGTACTTAGTAGAGACCCTTTTGCTGTTATGACCTGCTGCAAATGAGATACATAGCCGGACACCGGCTTCTGGCAGCGTTCCTGAGGAATCTTAGCCCATTCCTCATGAGCAATGGCCTCCAGTTCAGTAATATTCTTGGGTTTACGTGCTGCAACCGCCTTCATTCAAATCCCACCAGAGATTTTCTATGGGTTGATTTCTAAGTCAAGTGACTGATGGCCACTGTAGAATCTTCCAGGACTTCTTCTGCAACCAAGCCTTGGTGGAATGTGATGTATGCTTGGGATCAGTGTCCTCTTGGAAGGACCAGTGACGCCCAAGCTTCAGCTTCCTCACAGACAGCATGACATTTTCTCCTAGGATTTCCTGATACTTCAATGAATCCATCTTGCCTTCCATACGCTGCAGGTTTCCAGTGCCAGAGGATGCAGAGCAGCCACGGAGCATCACTGAGCCACCACCATGCTTGACTGTGGACATTCTTTTCAACGTATGATTCATTCTTCTTCCTCCAGACATACCACTGATCCATCGTGCCGAAAAGTTCCACAGAACAGAATCCTAAAACTTCCGTGGCTTATTTATATGATTTTGAGCATACTGGAGCTGACTTTTCTTGTGCTTTTGGGTCAGTAGTGGTGTACATCTTGGAGTTCTGGCATGGAAACCTTCTGCGTTTAGTACGTGCCATACTGTGCTCAGTGACACCTCAGTGCCTGTTGCCACCAAGTCTTGCTGCAGGTCTTTTGCAGTCACTTGAGGGTTTTTCACAACCTGCCTTCTCAGAAGTCTGGCTGCAGCCGTTGATAGCTTCCTTTTTCTGCCCTGTCCAGGTAGTGTAACCACTGTTCCCTTAACTTTGAACTTGTGAACTATGCTTCCAATGTTGTCTCTAGGAACATTCAGTGCCTTTGCTATCTTTTTGTATCCTGCTCCTTGTTTGTGGAGGGCGATGATCTCTTCTCTTAACTTTTTGGACCATTCTTTTGACCTAGCCCTATTTCTAACATGCAGTCAAACGTGTCACTCAACAAACCCCTAGCCAGTTCAGGTATTTCATGTGTTCCAGCTCAAGCACACCTGGTGCAACTAATGATGTCATGTCTTCCTTTTATCATTTATTAAGATAGAGGATGCTAAAGAAGAGTCGGGAATACCAATTCAGGAACAACAGAACTTACGTCTTTACTGCTCACATTGCACACACATTGTAGGAGCAAATCACTTTGTCATCCTACATGACTCCACCCATTACTTACATATTAAAGTAACCATCAGTATTTCAAACATAACAAATGAAGCCCTTGATTAGTTGCATCAGATGTGCTTGAGACAACTCCTGTTTTGCATATTTGTGCTGTTGTGAGGGATTCTATTCAGGGGGTTGACTGGAGAAGTCATTATATGTTGCATTTTCAGTTGAATTTGGGGAAACCACTTGAAGCCTTCTTTGTGTTGAACTGTTTCAATTGCTTTTGTTTGATTTGTTCATTGCAAACAGCTGAAAGTCTGTAGATTTTGACAATAAACCTGATTTGCAATGGAGGTTGAATAATTTTGATTGCAACTGTACATATGAATCATCCATGACCATACCCAGGAATTTTAATGTAGGACATTTGGCAGAAGAAGCATGCGTTCATTTAGTCTTATTCTCTGTTGTGTTTTGTGTGTTTTGTGTGTTTTGTGCACTTTTGCAAGATGGTTAATTTTCTTATCTCTTAGCTCTTTTCAAATCAGATAATATCACAGACTTGGTGCGGTTAAAGCAAGCAGCCTCCATCCATAATGTTCTCAATTCCTTATAGTTCCTTACACTTGTGCAGAGTTGCTTAACTCCAGTCCTGGAAGCTGATAATAGCACAACTTGGGGATTTCCCTGTTTTAACACACACACACACACACACACACACACACACACACACACACACACACACACACACACACACACACACACACACACACACACACACACACACACACACACACACACACACACACACACACACACATTAAGTCCATAAATTAATTGATGAGTTGAATCAAGTGCCTTTAAGCAGGGAAATCACCAGACTGTTCTGCGTCCTGTTCTACTGCAGTGGAAATGAAGTTACAACAAGCCAAAAAAAAAAGACTTCTGGGCATATAGATGGATCCCATAGATTCCTTTATATTCTTTTATGCAGTTTTTATTCTTTTGACCTCAATGAATGTTGGCATGACACTACAGAAGGGAATGCTAGAAACTTGTTTTTTTTCTTTCATTTCAACTCTCCTTTGATTGGAAGGCTTTCTAAAATTCTACCAAATGTTAATGTGAGTGCTTTTTGAGCTTGGTGGGTGATTTTGACCCATAGCCGGCCTGATCCATTACTCACATTTAATCACATCCTTCTCGTTTCTCATTTTCACTGACACTTTCCCTCTCTTCCCTTTACTTTGATTGTCTCCAACATCTTGATGCTTATCTCCACTCTATTTTCTGATTCTATTTCTAATTATTAGCTTCACAGAACCTCTCAATCACGTTTTCACTCAACAACATCAAAAATGGATTTATTTTCCAGGCAGAGAAAAGACGCCACCGCTATATCAGTCTCTGTATTTTATCACTTGTGGAAGAGATAACGAGAGATTTCTCTTGACATTTATTCTAAACTTTACACTTATAAGGTCTCTGACTTTTACCCAAGCCTGAAGCACTCTCTTTTGAGTTGATTGAAAAATGATTTATTGAGAATGTAAATAGCAGAAAAATGGAATGGGTTGAAATTGAAAGTTGTCTGGAAGCAAGAAGTGATGGGAGGGTGGGAGATGGGAGCTCTGTGGGGTGTGACAAAGTCACTGAAAAGAGGAAGGAGAGAAGAGCGAGGAGTGGAAATGATGAATGGAAAATTATGTGCAATTCAGAGAGTTTAATATGACCTACACAAGAATATTTGTCTATGCAGACATACACATTTTCTATGTAGATATTAGAGCTTTGTACACAACTGCATGCTGTAATTCACATACATTTCCAGTTGTCATGTCTAAATTGATTTAATCTCTCTCTCTCTCTCTCTCTCTCTCTCTCTCTCTCTCTCTCTCTCTCTCTCGCTACTCTCTCGTGCTGGAGAACTGATGTTATTAAAACTGACAATTTACTATTGGACTTTCTCCCACACATTTTCACCCCTCACTGCACATGTGTGGGTGAAGAAAGAGAGGGATAGCCACTGTGGTTCCTGAGTTCTACAGTTTTTCAGTGTCAGGACTGCTTTCCACACACACACACACACGCACACACACACACACACACAGACACCCACACACACACACACCCACACCCACACACACACACCCACACACACACACACACACACACACACACAGGGAGGAGGGAGGGAGGGAGAGGGAGAGAGGGATCCAAAACTTGCTGTTATGACACTCTTTTGACTCAGACTCACTGACACAAACCTATGGAAGTTTATATTTCCACCACATACATAAAATTTAAAGCATATCCAATTGTAATTAGAATAGCTATAATTCACACTGGTATTTTACAGGAACCTCTCTCTCTCTCTCTCTCTCTCTCTCTCTCTCTCTCTCTCTCTCTCTCTCTCTCTCTCTCTCTCTCTCTCCTAACATGCACAGCGTATGAATTCACAATCCTGTGCAACATAACACAACATGTAACAGGGTATGATATCACTGGCTCTCTGTGGTTAGGCATGATGTGAAACACAGACCCAGGTTTGAGTAACCCGCTCTGGTTATTCAATTTGAAAAAGGCTGTTTGGCTCAGCAAGAGAACCACAGTCAATAGTGCAGCTTGTCCGCAGTATGACAAGCTCACAGGTTGCAGTATTGCCATAGAGCATATCCAAGGGCCAGTAGTCTAATGTGAAGTAAGTGTTTGTATGTGTGTATGGTGGGGGGGGAAAAAACTCTGAAGGATGCCAGAAGAGTTACAGATGGAAAATACATGAGAAGGAGGAAATGCAGAGTGGAGGGTTGTGCCGAGTGAGGACAACATAAATGATCAACAAGAATCCAGGTGAAATGGCAAAAAGATAAAAGGATATTCTTAAGGGGTTTGCAATGTTAAAGCGAGCAAAAAGAGCATGGAGAGAAAGAAAGCAAGCGCAGAAGCAGTAAATGAGACAGGGAGGGAGGGAGGGAGAGAGAGAGATAGGGAGAAAGAAGAGGGGTGCGGATCCCCGGGGGCTGTATGACTCATTCTCCTGCTGCTGGCTTGTGCGTCACTGGCGCGGGGCTGGAGGAGGAGATAGTGTGCTCTGTGCATTTAATTACCGCCTGCCAATTTATACACACTGTAGTGATACACACACACACACACACACACACACACACACACACACACACACACACAAAATCAAGGGATTGAAAAAGGTCAGCTGTGCCTGTGCACACACATGCAGCAGTGGCGTAGTGCTGTAACTGTTACAGCTGCAACCACAGTCTAGTTCCACACACACAGATCCCACAATGGTTCTGCCATAAGCAACTGGGGGAAAAATGGCTAACCCAATTACAAAAGCAGAGGAGACATGCAAGGAGCACTGCTTTTTTTTGTGTCAGTGTTGCAATATGTACTGTGAGTGTGTGTGTTTATATATGAAGAAGACAGACATACTGCCCCAGTATCTCAAATGAGTAAACTACTGTTGAAGCAGATGAGGGAACAGCTTGTCGCAGTGACAGTGACGGGCCCTGTTTGTTTCTCTGGGAATGGATCCCATTGCTTCTACCAAACACATCCAGTATGTACAAGATAAAAAATGACATCTTATGCTGTTTCAATACTAAGTACTGTTGAAAAGCAACTTAAAGCCGGTTGCTGTCAGCATGCAGTGGATGATGGGTTTCATCACGTTATCTGGATTGCTTTGTCAACAATAGAGATTATTGTTATTGTACATGCATTAAGATAAATTACACTGCCTCTACACTGGACAGTGTACAAGAGTATTTAAATGCTACCATCAAATAATTTAAGCTTTTACAATTTTGGCATCTGTAGTGACATTGACAAAAAATAATGTCCCTGCTGCTGGGAAAGTACAGAACAGAACATAGTAATACTTTTGAGAAAATGCTTGAACAGGTGAACAATCAGGCTTTCGGAAAGAGATGGAGATAACAGGTAATTGAGGTGCAGGCCAAGCAGATGGTTGACATGACTGATGTTTCCTCAGATGTCTGTGCCTGAAGAAATCCTATCTCTTGTATGTTTCTGGTTTTGATATTAATTTGCAGCACAGGGTTGTATATGTTATAAATACAATACTGTGCAAAAGTCTTAGGCACCTATTTTGTTTTTAAAGAACAAACTTTGTTATAGATTTTTATTTTATGACTTTGTCGACTCAGTACAAAAACATCTTAGATTTCCAAGCATTATTTTTCTAGCACGAAATGAAATGTTACAGAAAAATGTTTGTGTGTCAGTAAAGAAAGCAGCATATTACGTAAGAGACACTTTTCAGACAAAAAAACAAAAAAAAACAAAAAAAACAAAAAAACACAATTAAGGCTGCTGGGTTTTGCTGCAAAAACTAAGAAAAGTCTCCAGAAGGACTGTGTAAAACTTATTGACATTAACAAATATTGACATTGTTGCATTTACAACTGTTTACTGCTCTTTATAGTATTTTTTAAATGTAGAAATATTTAATTTAATTATATGAAGGCGTCTTTGCTCTACAGCATTTTTGCACAATACTGTATATACTATATACACACAGGTTTATAAAAAAAAATCTTTGTTAAATATTGAACCATCCTCTTCACAGTGCTTTGAGACAATATATACACATGTCCAATTCCAGGTTGATTCATAACATTTCCAGTTGACTGGGACTTCTTAATTATTGCCCTGATGGTGGAAATGGGCATTTTCAATGCTTGTGCTATTTTCTTATAGCCACTTCCCATTTTGTGAAGCTCAACAACATCACAGCTATATTCCTTGGTCTTACCCATTGTTATGAATGACTAAGGGAATTTGGCCTATGTGTTACCTCATATTTATGGTTGAACAATTTCCTGTTCCTAGTCACCCAGGTGTATTAAAAAATGTAAAATATCAATGGGAATATACTTCAAATATATTTTCCTCATATGTATTCATAGGGGTGCCAATAATTGTTGCACACCTACATTTAACAAAGATATATATATATATATTTTTGGATAAACCTGTGTTGTGTTTGCAATTGTTTGATATCCATGAGAGCAGAGTATTTTTGTGAATTTTTTTTAAACAAAAGATCAAACGGTTAAACAATAAAGACAATTTTTCACAGCCTTCTTTGCTCATATTTACCAAGGGTGCCAATATTAGTGGAGGGCACTGTATATACTAATATACATTATACAGCATATAATACATACATATAGATATCAACAGAATAGTAATAGTGAATATTATAGAATATTGTTTTAAGTAAGAAAAAGATATCTACTTAAATAATAGTATAAATTCATCAAAATATCGATGACAGTTTGGATGAATGGCTTAGTGGTTAGCACGCTTGCTTTGCACCTCCAGGGTTGGGGGTTTGATTCCTGCTTCTGCCCTTTGTGCATGGAGTTTGCATGTTCTCCCCGTGCTTCGGAGGTTTCCTCCGGGTTCTCTGGTTTCCTCCCCCAGTCCAAAGACATGCATTGTAGGCTGTTTGGCATTTCTAAATTGTCTGTAGTATTTGAATGTGTCTGCGATTGTGCCCTGCAATGGATTGGTACCCAATCCAGGATGTCCCCTGCCTTGTGCCCTGAGTTCCCTTGGGATAGGCTCCCCAGTGACCCTGTGTAGGATCAGCTGTACAGAAAATGGATGGATGGACTTCAAAGTGCCTTCATCAGTTACAGTCCTAGGTCTAATAAATCTGGTAGTAGACTCACCTGCTCCTATAGGAGTTCATACATTGGGGCAATGACACTGTGTGTGTTTGTGTGGTGTTTGAGAGTAATGAAGAAGAAGAAGAGTGTGTCTTGTCTGTTTATATATGTTTCTCAATTATCTGTATTTATTTTCTTTGCTGAATGTTATAAAGTCCTTGTGGAGGTCTATAATCTCTCTCTCTCTCTCTCTCTCTCTCTCTCTCTCTCTCTCTCTCTCTCTCACACACACACACACACACACACACACACACACACACACACCCACACCCACCCACTTAATCTCACTGTGTCCCTTGCCATCTTGCTGTCCCTTCATCTTTGTCTGTGTCCCCTTCCTGCACACACACATCCTGTTTTTCTCCTTCTCCCACCCTCTCTTATCTTGCTCTTTCCTCCTCTCTCTCCTTTGTGTAATGAGGTTTCATGCCTGCAGTCCATTTGCTATACCATGAACAGACACAGAGAGGGCAAAGAGAAATAGCGGGCTGCACAAAGAAAACATGACAGGATGAATGTGCTTGGAGTATATACACCAAATGAACATACACATAACATGAACAGGTTCTAGGTGACTGTATGAATTTAAGCAAATTTATTATATTGACCATGTTAATTCCTTTGTACAAATGGTCAGATTTTCCTTGAGATTTTAATCAAGTCTTATCCAGTCTATTGTAATACATGTTCAGTCAACACTCCGATGGATTTGATCCAACCAAGTGCAATTCTAGGGACTGTGGACGTCTCAAATAGGAAATACAAGGAACACTCCTTGCATTTGTCCTCTTTATGACCATTATTCAGATGCCTTTCTTATAATTATTATAAGAATTATGTCTATTTTAATTTATGTCTAGTCAGGGATTATATGAGGGGCAACATCTGCTCTTTCAGTCCAAAATATTCTTTTCTTTTTTTCTAATCCCAACTGTAGGCGTATAGAGGATTATTCTATAATATGATAACTGTCTGAAATTCTAGGTGTAGTTCTGGATTAAGTTTCCCAATTAGATAAACCAGCAACACATCAGATTAGACTACAACAAAACACCTTCATTAAAGTGTTGGCTTTTATACTCTGTATATACTTTAAAGGACTGAGCTATCAAGGCCATTTTAACAAAATGACAAACTCTACCAAGAAAGCTAACTAAATAATTAATATTACATGCTCCAGACCGAGTCCCAACTCCTAGCTAGCTGCTTGCTTGCCAAAATGATGTTAGCCTAGCATTACAGTACTTTATAGCTTAACCTACTCTTGTCACCCTAAATTATTTCACTATTAGATTATCTCTACATCTTACAACAGTTCTGCTTCCTCGTCTCCTCTTGTTTTTTGTCTTTCTTCCAGACAAGTAAAATTCTCTTAAACAAGTAAATTCTCTTTATTTTGAAGTCCCACATGCTAGTGAGATGGGGTTTGTGTTAAGGGGGGGTTCTGGTATAACATTGTAACATGGACCATCAGGTTTGGTAAAGTCCATGTCACCTTGAGTGTATGCTGTAGTTAAAGCAAATGTGGGACATCCCAAATACTAAGAAATTCCGAAATTCATGTAAAAAGATTCTACTTTTTACTCATGTTATAATATAATTTGTAATGAACAATTGTATTAAATAGATCCATTTTCACTAGTGGTCTAAGACTTTGGACCCCACTGTATATGTGGGTCAGCACTAATCAGGAATGGTCCACAGTTTGGATTGAATAGTGAGTGTCACGCTGAGAATGTCACATTGTTTTGTGGATCTGCCTGAAGCAGACACGGTGGTCCTACCATGCTTTTGTCACTGCGTCACTCTGAATTACAGCTTGTCATGGTGCTGCTAGTGCCACGTTAAGGTAATTTAAATGTGAATGAGAAACGGGAAGGAAGAGAGAGACTGGAATTATGGACATCCGCACACAGCCCAATGATGAGTCATTGGTTTGATTTGAGAGAGTAGTGCAAAAGCTAATGATAAACTGGGAGAAAACAAAACTGCTCATCTGGCAGGCATTGTCATTTGGAAATGTGCAGTTCTTCTTTCTGTCTGTCCCATAGTTCTGGCCAATTTTTGAGCAAATGTTATGACAGAATAAAGATTTTAATCAAATAGGAAAAATAATATGGACAGAATTGTCCAGAAATGTAAATATGAGATTACATTTCTATATAACTATATATAAAAAAATGAGGGAAGCATCTAGTGTAAATGAAGGAAAAGAGCTACAAAAAGGAGCTGAATATTAGATATAGAGGATTACAGCTGTCAAAAAAATAAATAAATAAAACTGATTCTGTAAACAAAATAGTTTTAAATCACAGAATTGTGCATGTATTTTTTGTTTACCTATTTACATCCCTAGGTTTTGTTTATCCTTTGTTGATACCTCCTTATTCACAGCTCTCTAGGGACAGTGAGACTTCACACTCTCTGCCACAACCTCACATGGGATCAATTTTCAGCCTTAGTGGATGTCAAAGCTGTATTTTGTAATAGTACTTGCATATCCGCTTTACTCCCAAGCCTTCTGGTATCATGCATATTCTTTCACTATCAACTCCCTGTGCTTCTGTTTAAACAGGCACAATTATTGCACTGTTCCAAAACTTACACTTCTAGCTCTTCCACTTGACCCAATCATGTTTGCCTGCTCACATCTCTTGCTAACTCTGTTTCCATCACACTACTCTTTTCCTCCCCGAGTGAGAATTAGCTTAATTTAATGTTTCTCTAATGACTGCCTCTTTACCCAGCATGCTCTGGATTTAATAACTATTCCTGGTCTTATTTCCTGTGATTAAGCCATCGTGGTGCAGCATTTGCTTCTGTGCACTCATTTACCCACGTTTTATCAATTAAAGTACTTCCTCTCTTTCCAAGCAGCCAGCTAATTAGTGTTGTGCTAAACTGAAGATGAAGTGAGGCTAGATTGAGGACTGCTTCATTTGAGAAATTATGATGGCCTGGCATGTTTTGTTTTGTACTGAATTGTGTAATTAGAAAAATGAACCCATGCTGCTTGAAGAATAAAAGTCCTGGTTCATGCTAACTAGGTTAAGATGGAAAATATACACAGATACTGTATGTCCATTTCGAAAACAGTTATAATAAACAGCAGTGTACTATGCCATATGCAGACTTTATTGCAATCATCTTTAATTTCATAAATACAACAGAAACATAAAAAACAACAACAACAGCAACAACAACAACAACAACAACAACAATAATAATAATAATAATAATAATAATAATAATAATAAAATTATTATGAATGAATTTATGATCTGAGGTCATTTGCTGATATGGCACTATGACTGCGCATTAGAAAATAAAATTTTATTAAAACCGAAGTTTGTAGGCTTGCTAGTCTTGCTAAGATTGTTAAGCCAACTAAAGCCTACATCTCAATAAATAGCCTTTCTCTCACACAAATACCTAAATATACATAAATCATTTACGTGTTTACCTATTTCTTAATTACTTTGAAGTTCAAAGTAAAGCTGTTTTAGAGCTGCATGAGATGCAAGCACCTAATGGTGAGTGCATTGAATGGTAAAATGGGTTGTAATTTATAATGAAAGTGATGTAGAGACCAAAACTGACAGAGAAAATGGATTATTACCATTATCACCATCATCATAAATATAATGATTATCTGTTCCAGCAGCTATGACACTTCCTCATTCTCCCTTCTTCCTTTTTTCTTCCATTTCTGAGATGCATCATATGAATACGTCAATGTGTACCAGGGCCAGGAAGCAAATAAGAGTGAGACAGAGTGAACAGTAGTCTGGCTTTCTCTCATCTACTACAGTTCTTGTCTGGCTAAATTTGCACTAGGGCCTTTTAAATGTGAACAGTGTGACTGTATCCTTTTACTGTCTGTTTCCTTCCGTATCTTTTCTCCAACAAGTCGTTGACAGGCGATTGTAATATGCATCACTGTCCTCCTTCCTCTTGCCCTGATGATCACTCTCAAGTCTGTTATTATCTGAATGAGTTACAAAGCATAGAAACACTCAGTAAAAAAAATCACGTATTAGTACGTAACGTATTAGTAGAGCAAGTGCATGTTCATGTAAATAAACAAGAATCACCTGTAAGATTTAATTAAATGTAAAACATAACATATACTGCTAAACTCACTCAAGCACAGAAGACATTCCAACTACTGGTGTAAAAGTGGAACTGCAGTTGTTTGTAGTAAGATTTCTATACATTTTATTCACAACCATTCAGACCAGAGAATAAGGTAAAGATGGAGGAAAAGCTGCAGATGTGTCTATTCCTTTGCTAAGAATGGAGAGTGTGTGTGCTATTGTTTGATTGCATTATTTTAAAAGGCAAATTTCATTTATAAAAGCGAAAAGTGAAGGTGTATTATGAATGAATTTTCATGAAGACGTCATCATGCAGTATCAGTTTCTGAATGAAACACCTGCTACCTTTTGTATAGACACTTTTTCACTTGAATGTCATCTGCTAGCTTTCTTTCTTTGGCATAGTCATTAATCATTCATAAAGATTGTATTTGTCATTGTAACACAGTGAATGCAATATTCATAGGTTGGAAGTATGTGGTATCTTAATTGTATAGTTTCATCCCAGCTATGGCACTTCTGCATTTAAAGTTACACATAGTCCATTCACATTAACAAAAACAGCAACAACAAAAACTGAAGACAGCTGTTCTCATTTTCAAGAAACATATACAATCAAACATGATTGAAAAAAGTATTTCAAAGTTACAGTATAAATAATATTTCTCTTTTGCTGTTGAAACATAATGAGAGAAACAGAGATGGAAAGCTGAACCCTTGATTTTTTAAACATTGGTAGAATTCTGTGACTGTAGGAGGAAAGGTGGCTGGTACATTATGGGCAAACCATTTGGAATATCAACATTCTTCTGATACATTTTGTCTAGGTTGGTCTGAAGATGATGCATGCCAAATTTGGTGTTCAGTGGACATAATTTGTAGGAGGAGTAGCAAAAAAAATAAAAAATTCAAGATGGTCGACAGGACAAGATGTTGTTGTGCATTCACCTCAACATACTTCAGGGAATTACAGGAAAAAAAGAACTGTGAATTTAGCACAAATGTATCAAATGATATAAGGAAAACAATTGAAGTTGTTACACTTCTTGACCACAAGGTGGCACAGAGACGTAACTTTTGGGGTACATTCAGGGTATGGTCTTGAAGATACTTATCAAGTTTCGTGATGACACTTAGATGCATTGCTGATATGCACCATCACATCCTGTTTTTTTTTTTTTTTTTTTTTTTTTTTTTTTTGCATTTGCATTTGCATTTGCCAGAGAGTTATCAAAAGTCACATACACAGTGGGGGAAAAAAGTATTTGATCCCCTGCTAATTTTGTACGTTTGCCCACTGACAAAGAAATGATCAGTCTATAATTTTAATGGTAGGTGTATTTTAACAGTGAGAGACAGAATAACAACAAAAAAAAATCCAGAAAAACGCATTTCAAAAAAGTTATAAATTGATTAGCATTTTAATGAGTGAAATAAGTATTTGACCCCTTCGACTTAGTACTTGGCGGCAAAACCCTTGTTGGCAATCACAGAGGTCAGATGTTTCTTGTAGTTGGCCACCAGGTTTGCACACATCTCAGGAGGGATTTTGTCCCACTCCTCTTTGCAGATCCTCTCCAAGTCATTAAGGTCATTTTCAATGCCCTGGCTGAGGGAAGGAGGTTCTCACCCAAGATTTGACGGTACATGGCCCCGTCCATCGTCCCTTTGATGCGGTGCAGTTGTCCTGTCCTCTTAGCAGAAAAACACACCCAAAGCATAATGTTTCCACCTCCATATTTGACGGTGGGGATGGTGTTATGACTTGGGGTCATAGGCAGCATTCCTCCTCCTCCAAACACGGCGAGTTGAGTTGATGCCAAAGAGATCTGACCACACCTGACCACAACACTTTCACCCAGTTCTCCTCTGAATCATTCAGGCAAACTTCAGACGGGCCTGTACATGTGCTTTCTTGAGCAGGGGGACCTTGCGGGCGCTGCAGGATTTCAGTCCTTCACGGCGTAGTGTGTTACCAAATGTTTTCTTGGTGACTATGGTCCCAGCTGCCTTCAGATCATTAACAAGATCCTCCCCTGTAGTTCTTGGCTGATTCCTCACCGTTCTCATGATAATTGAAACTCCACGAGGTGAGATCTTGCATGGAGCCCCAGACCGAGGGAGACTGACAGTTTCTTCCATTTGCGAATAATCACACCAACTGTTGTCACCTTCTCACCAAGCTGCTTGGCGATGGTCTTGTAGCCCATTCCAGCCTTGTGTAGGTTTACAATCTTGTCCCTGACATCCTTGGACAGTTCTTTGGTCTTGGCCATGGTGGAGAGTTTGGAATCTGATTGATTGATTGCTTCTGTGGACAGGTGTCTTTTTACAGGTAACAAACTGAGATTAGGAGCACTCCCTTTACCTGTGTAAAACACACCTGGGAGCCAGAAATCTTGCTGATTGATAGGGTATCAAATATTTATTTCACTCATTAAAATGCAAATCAATTTATAACTTTTTTGAAATGCGTTTTTCTGGATTTTTTTTTGTTGTTATTCTGTCTCTCACTGTTAAAATACACCTACCATTAAAATTATAGACTGATCATTTCTTTGTCAGTGGGCAAACGTACAAAATCAGCAGGGGATCAAATACTTTTTCCCCCCACTGTATGTGTGTGTGTGTGTGTGTATATATATATATATATATATATATATATATATATATATATATATATATATATATATATATATATATATATATATATATATACAGGCAATTAGTTTTTCACATTGGTGATAGGTGTTGGATAACTTTTTATTGCTTCAATAAACAAAATAATAAAAACAATTATGTTTCTGGATAAATTAAATTACTTGAGAAATTAAAGTGAAATTAACTGTAACAATTAACTAGTAACTGTCCATAAATCAATAAACTGTATTTAATAAAGATATTGCTACTGAGTGCTGTCTTTTCTGATCTTTCCATGCCGCTGAGAAAAGGTTTGACCAGTTTATGATCCACCAATGACAGGTGTACATTAAAATGGCAAGTGATATATGAGGCCTCTCATTCAGCCATCTATGCATAACAGTCCTTTGTCATGTGGATTAGCCAAAACAAGCTTGTTCCTGCTGATGTTGTATCAGGCCCGTGCATGGAAATTATGATTCAATGAATAAACCAGTCAAGCTGAGATTTGATTATCAAATGACAAATGCCTTTAACCTTCATCCTTCATTAGTTGTTCATAAATTGGTCAGGATCAGTTCTTTCCAATTGACTTTATATTTGCATATACTAGTTGCTGTTGTACTGAGGAGTTAATTTCAATGAACTGGAAGCAGGTATGTTGTAATAGATGCAGAAGCAGACTCTCACACTGCACATGTCCAGTGCACTAACATTTGTTTGTAAATTTTAGTTAAATAAAAATACTTAACATCAAATAATCTAGTATGTCACACATTTCCAATATATTAATTGGAAAATTCATTGTGCATGACAAAACAATGTGCAATAGATTTCTATTGATTTAATTAATATAGAATGTTCTATAAAATACAGAATTTTGTGGTTACGCTTTTAAATAATATGTTTAATTTCAATAATGCATAACAATGAGCAGAACTGAATAATTACATCAGTAATTTTGTAAAGGCTTTTAAACTGACAAATAAAAATGTGTGTTTAATGCTGTATTTATTTATTTGATATATAATTGTGTTTTTGGATAGATTAAATTACTTGTCCATAAATAAATGAACTGCATTTACTAAAGATATTGCTACTGAGGGCTGTCTATTCTGAATGCTACCATCCTTCATATCAATAGGACATCTCTCATTTTCTGTCTTACTATTTCTACTAATCATTACATCTCTTTCTCCAGAAACAGTTGCTCCCAGTAATCCAAATATTGTTTTACTCCTTCATCTCCCTCACAAAACTGTCTCATGGCTTCCCAAAAGGTTTGAGGCATGTAAACATGAACCACAACAGTGCCACGAATCTCCTCAATTACCTGCTCTAAATGTGCTATCAGTGCCTTCCTCGCTAAAGATACATCAGTCCCAAACATGTCTATGTTCAGCATCAAAGAACCTCCATTAAATGGAACAGGATAAGGTGGTGTGTGGAAGCTCATAAACATTGGTTTATCATTGACACGGTCAACCATCCAAGTTAGGTTTCGCCTTTCTAAAATTTCCAGGTTGTTTTCTATTGGTTTCAGAGGCTGCCAGTCTTGGATGATGGCACCTCCTGGAAGCTGAAGTCTCAAGGAAAGATCAGGGTCCAGGATTATTGCCTTAAGCTGATGGCTGTCCTTCAGAACAACTAGATTTTGGTTGTTGTTGTTGGGTCCATCTAACTTCTCTGTGCTTTCCAGTTTTGCTTTCAGGCCTGAGACAAATCCATTAAAACTCTCAGCCTCTCCACACAAAGACAGAATGGCCTGAGAGAGTGAGAGAGAGAGAGAAACATACATACATATATACATACATATATACACATATATACACATATATATACACCCACCCACACACACACACACATACAGAGAGAGAGAGAGAGAGAGAGAGAGAGAGTAATAAATTTGTAAATAGATTTGTAAAAGATGCTATAATTTACCCGGCAAGACAGAAAAATAAACTTGGAGAGTTTTTCAGGTCCTGGGTTGTCACCTCTTGTCAGTCGTTTGGTTGTTACACTTGGGTAAACCTGCTTAATGTAGTGGTCAGTCACTCTCTGGATAACTCCAGCCACACCGCATCCTCTTTCACTAGGACACACCCTTAATCCCTCCAACACCACCGTTTGCCCTCCATCAACCAGCAGTGCAGAGTCCAGTGCCACCTACAGGCAAACAGGGATTGGCCTGATAACTCTGGCATGTAGGGTTGTCTTAGACAACAAATTATAAACAATTATCTTTAATGGTGTTGCACCTCTGGTTTGGGTTGAGAGTAAAGACTTTTCTTTGGTTATTGTTTAAAACTTACATGTAATATATCATACAATAAAAAACATTAATAATTGCATGATAATTACATACTCTGCAATACCCTTTTGGAGAAAACTGGAGTAGCTACTATTTTGTGATCAATGAATTTTACATTTAAGTAAGATAGTATTAAATTATTCCAGACAGTTTTTAGTACAAAGCATTCTTACCAGCTTCCCATTCCTCCTGCCAATTATGACCACTCTGTCATGCTCAGTCATCCAGGTGTGATAGCGATGTGGAAGGTAGTCAGTGCCCTGGTAGATGTCCTGTGATATGGCCATCACCTCATCATAGTCTTGTGGTCTGGCCAGCCAGAATGTTAGACCATCACTCTCTTCTACAAACTGTGCCGCCATTGCATCTCTGAGGATAAACAGCAAATGGGAAACTTTTTCTCAGTGTTACAAATATGCACTTGACCAAGTTGGAGAAGTTTTGACCAGTTTATGTGCCAACACCAACAAACAACCTAATTACTCCTAATTACCCCTGGCACAGGACTGCTGCAAGACAGTATACCTTGCTTGTGACTGTGTGCATCTTTGGTGGTTGACATAAAATAGTACTGTGTTGTTGTCAGACACTATTATGTTCAACCCTGAAATGGTTCCTGGTTCCTGAAATGTTGCACAACTATCAACACAACTTTTATTTTGGAAAATTTTTATTATGACACCATGACCATTTTTCCTCCTTTCCTTAATTATATATAGTTTATAATTATATAATAATAAAAATATAATTATATATATATATATATATATATATATATATATATATATATATATATATATATATATATATATATATATATATATATATAAAATGATCAGGAATGTGTTTCAGAGACACCAGGTGAACTAAAACTGGTCATCTAAACTGTGTTTAATTACAGTATTCCTCAGGGCATGTTTGGTGTCATTTGTATCCATATTTCATGGTGAACGATGTGGTGATATTGTAAATATCATATAGTTTAGGAAATAAGATTTACAATATATGTTGTAATATGTGCTCTTTACACACACACACACACACACACACACACACACACACACACACACACACACACACACACACACACACAGGCACCCCCTGGTTTGCATGAACTTATTCTCGGGAACTTAATTAACATACAGTTCCTTAAAGTGAGAGAACCCTGCCCTAAAACACATGGTTTCATCTCTATTTGGTATCCTGGTCACTATACATTTCAGAGAGGCTCAAGGGTATAAGAGGATCTGCTTGGTAGAGAGAAAAACAAAACAAAACCTTATAACAGCAGAAGCTTATAACATCAAAGGCTTGTAATATCCGAAGGGCCTTTTGCCATAGATGCTTTTCCATCGTGTCCATGACGCTGACTGTAATCCTGTAAGTTACTTGTCTCTGTTTTACGTATCTTTTAATTGTGATCTCATATTAAATCCATTTGTTATTCTATTTCTAAATACTCTGTGTTTGTTTGGTATTCTTATTAAGAATAGCTTCTTAAACTAAAAGTGTATAATACGTTAGACACGTTTAAGGTCAACCTCTGACAAGCCAAAAGTAAAGGCTAAAGCTTGCAAGTTTAAACAGAACCTCTGACAAGTAAGATAGGAAAGGCCTAGGCTTGCACGTTGATAGAAACCTCTGAGCTAACAACATAATGGTTTAATAAAGAAGCTACATGAAAGTCTCTGACGTAGGAACGTCATTTTAATGAAAGCTTCGCTCGAAGCTGCTTAGGAGTAAATATTAGTAGGACACTGAGTGTTAACACTTCTAGCACTAACTAGAAGATTATTCTATTGGAGTCAGATAATCAATTAAATGGAGTCAGATATTTAAATCATATATTAAAACATTTCCGTCGTTGGTTATAGGAGAGCAGTGGGCTAAGTAATTAACTTTATATCTTTTAGCCCTACAGTTCTGGTGACCCCGACGTGATAGAAAATAATTTTGCAACGTGATAAAACTACTTAACCGTCGCGACTAAAACCTTTTTCATTTGAAATCACACAACTGAAGGTCTCACGTGATTTAATATTAATAATCCAGTAGCCAGGATTCCTTCCTACAGTTGTGGCTTTAAGTGTAAAGACACTTTTCTGAAGTGATCATTGTAACAATCTGTTTAAGTAAAACCCGTCTGATACAAATATCCAGACGTGTCTAAGTGGTCTGGCTATGGCATAGTAAAGTGGCGCTAAACGGCCTGTATTCAGTAACCCGGCCTGAATTCAGTTTCACCCGCAGGTTCATAGTTAGTACCCGACGCGATAAAAAATATATATCCGTCGTGCAAAAATCAGAAACAGTCGCATTAAGAAACTAATTTGCCTGCCGATTGTGACTGTATGAGCATTTGGTAACACCTTTTTAAGATAAAAAGGAAGTCATTGACACTACAGTGAAAGTATTTGTGCCTGTGCTTTGGTTTGACCCCCTCTAAGGTAAGACAAATTTATCTTACTCTTCAGCAGCAGGAAAAGCTATAGGTGCACGATATATAGACATTTGTAGAACGGGTCGGGAAACCCAACAGTGTAGCAGACACTCCGACACACACAGTCTGAGGAACAACCTTAACTTTGTACACAATGGCTGAGGGAAAGGCTAGCGAAATCCAGCAAGAATTCATGCGAATGTGGGCTGTAGATGTGAGAGAGGCTCTAATTTATCTTCTGACTGAAGATATAGATGTAAAAACAAACAGTGAGACTGTTTTAAATTGGTTCTTTTCGGAACATAAACGGGAGAGTAGCAGAAAAGCCAGAAATATTTTGTCAAATAAGGCTAAGCATAATAAAATTATATCGGCCGTTGGCTATTTATTGCATCACAACAGCTCGAAAGCCTTAACAGAAAGAAACATTGTGCTAGAAACAATGCGTACCACTGAGCGCGACCACACTGAGGAGATGGAGAAAACGCGTCTGCAGATCGACAGGTTGATATCTGAAAGGAAAAATTGGGAAAAACAGAGTACAGGGTTCAATGAACGCATAACTAAGCTTCATAGTGAGTTAAAGCGCTACAAGTTAGCCCTGGAGTCAGTCAGTCCTGTTCCTGTACTTTCACCCGTGCATGCTAACGGCCCCGCCCACCAGCAACCAGCTGTAAATGTACAGTCAGCTGGAGCAGCTGGGACGGACCAAGCATACGCACAACCTGTAATGTTCACACATCCACCTCCCAATCTCAGAACAACACGGGCCAAAACATCTAACTCATCACACATAGCCGTGATAAAAACAATGACAGGCCCCAACGGGGAGAGATTTGTTATTAGCAGACAGCTATCTTTTCAAGAATGTGCAGCATATGCAAATAAACTCGGCCCTCTTCCCTGTACGGGTCCATTTGAACTGGACCTGTACTGGAGTAGCTTAATGTTAGAAGCCAGTACATTTAGTCCGGAGTTAAGAGACGTTTGGCAGATAGTGCTCACAACTATCCCTCGTGAATTAGTGTCGAAAATTCCAGGAGAGTTACAAAATGGCACAATAATTAATCCTTTACTGGGAGAAACAAACACTGATGTGCTAGCAAGACTTAAACAAGCTCTTATAGACCTTAGAAGAGACGTTCCGGCACAATGGGACAGAATAACGGGCTTAAAACAAGGAGAGGAATCTTTTGAAGAATTTGCTGAGCACCTTTGGGTAACCTTTAGGGAGTTCTCCGGCTTTGCTGAACCAACTGAAGACAATCAGATTCTGCTGGAGTACCTTAAAAACAATGCAGGTCCACATGTGCAACAGGCACTTTGTTTGGGCGCAAATCCACCTGCAAACACGTTCAATTCGATAGTCAGCTGGGCATCCGAAATAGAAAGGCGCAATAGACAGGACAAACGCCAGATTGCGTCAGTTCAGTGGACAGTAGATGAGAAGCCAGAATTTAAAGCCACAGAAGTATGTTTAAACCAACATATGCAATCCCAGTCACATACTAAGCAAGGGAAATTCTGTTCCTTCTGCCACAAAATTGGCCATGCAGTCCAGAAGTGCTGGTCTTTAGGGAACGGACGTCCACCACCTTATTTCCTTCGGCGCAAAAATGCACATTCAGGTCATACAGCTCACATAAATGTGCCTGTGCAGAAAACACTGTGTGAGCTTACAGCTCTATTTAATGAAGTGCCAAGAATTTTAGGGCTTTTAGCAAAGGGCTTAGCTGTCCTCTAATATTAAACATTGTTTTTGATGATGCCATGGTTAATGACCTTCTGTGCTTTATGTACTTCCGTCCTGACAAAGATTTCTGAGATGTCCAAATAATGATCTGTTGTAACAGACTGGCTTAAAAACCCTTTGACATCTGAATTAAGCTTATATTGTTAAAATCAGAGTTTCTTACATCAAATACAAACACTACTGTTTTTATAGGAACACATGCCATTTAGACTAATGTGGCTTTAGCTGATGTTGAATAGTTGTTAATGCATTATAGTGCATTTAGGCTAATGTAGCTAAAGTTGTTACAGTTGTTAATGTACTGAAGTACATTTAGACTAAAGTAGTTAAAATTGTAGCATAAGACTGGTTTTGGGTAAAACTGTAGCATTTAGGCCTACCAAAGTTGTAAATGTTAACCACAGCCAGTGATCTTATGTTTGAGGTTAAAACTACAATCTGATCTTGAAATAGTCATTAGATTATTCAAGACTTTGTTAACTATGTTGAACATTTTCTGATCTCTCCTAATGGCATTGTGTGGGTTATTTCTGCCATAAATAACACCAACAAAGCCCTACAAAGGAGTAGAGTTGACTGTTGAATTTTAACTTGTAATGCTTCTCCCCACAGCATTTAGAGGTGCTACACCTCTGTAGTTAATATAAAATGCTCTCACACAGCAACAGGATAGTAAATAGAGCCAGTTCACAACTTGAGCATTATTATTATTTTTACTATGGCTCCCTGGCACCAGGATTTTTCCAAATTTTGCAACAGTAATTGATAAAAAATAAATGTCATATTGCCTCTTGATGGAGCATTTTATTTATATTCATCTCACAGCGCTGTGGAATTCCCAATCTTCAATTGTCCAAAGCCATTGATTAATTTTCTATAACAGCACGCCTTATCATGCTCTATTGCTTACGCTTAAAAAAAAAACATAGTCACACACATAGTAACAGACACACATAAGGAAACACGAACTAGGTGTCTTAATACATATAGTAATTAGCCTGCCAGTAGGTGTTCTAAGCACCCTACACTGACCCTAGGTGTGAATGTGTGTGTGTGTGTGTGTGTGCATGTGTGAGAGTTTGTGTGAAGCCTTTTTAATGGGCTAGTGTCCCATTCAATGTTTATTTATACACTGTGCCCAGTGTTTCCAGAAGAAACTCTGGATCCACTGAGATTTGTATTTCAGAAAAAAAAGGGCCATTAACATCTTAATTTTTCTTTTTTATTTCTCTATCTTTTTGTTTGTTTTAATTTTCGACTAGATTATATTAGACTATATCAGTATAGTCTACTCAACACGCAGAAAATGTATTTATATAGTTTAACAACTGTTATAACTACATACCAGTTAAGCACAAAATCAGGTTTATTTGTGAACCGATATCACATCCTTTTATTCTTCACATTTGTGAGATTTTATTTTGAGTTTTATTATTCATAGTCCTACCATGTTAAATCATTTAAGTTTGCTTCCACTACAGCTGCTGAACTACATGCATAGGCTTTTTAAGATTAAAAACTATATTATGAGTTAAATTAACTCTTCTATGAGAAATATACGTTCAGTTTGTACAGGAGCAACTTACCTTCAATATCTGTTGAGTATATTGTTATTTTTAAATAACATTAACGCACACCCTTTTATACATCCTGAGCATACTTTTCTAGATTTAATCATTTATTAGAGATTGTTATCAAGGATCAGGTTATCAAATGGGACCAAATGGTTTAATCACTTAAAGATAAAAATATATATATATATATTCACCACATTGTTGTTTCCATGAAATATGAAACTATGCCATGTGTATGTTGTCAGTCTGAGTTTACAGTTGCAATATGTGTCAAATGGAAGTATATCAGTGTATCCAAGTATCTGTCCAAATAACAGAGAAAAGTTTCTGAAGGATTGAGGACCTCTTCGAAATATGGGTTCTCCTGCGTCCCGCAAAGGAAGTAAGAAGAAACTTCAAAATGGGACATTCATGCATCTTGGACAAGAGAACCACAGGACACTGATTCATCTTTCTGCTGGAAGGAGAGACACACCCTGCTGGGAAGGCACAGGAGCCCACACCAAGCAACTGACTTCAGCTGCAACAGAGTGCAAACCAGACAGCAAGATTCCTGACCAGTTACTCCACACAGCTAAAGATGCCTGGTGGAGCTGAATCTTCAGGAGTCGTGTCCTGGTCAGCTCTATGATCACCTGTAGACATCACTGCCCTTCAACCTATGATGACTGCCACATGTTCTCGGGCCGTTAAAATGGCTCTGCATTCAGACGTCCCGGAGGAGGGATTTGTAGTAGATTCCTAAAATTGTGTCAGTAATGTGATTAAGGTTAAAATGATCAGGAATGTGTTTCAGAGACACCAGGTGAACTAAAACTGGTCATCTAAACTGTGTTTAATTACAGTATTCCTCAGGGCATGTTTGGTGTCATTTGTATCCATATTTCATGGTGAACGATGCGGTGATATAAATATCATATAGTTTAGGAAGTAACATTTACAATATATGTTGTAATATGTGCTCTTTACACATACACACACACACACACACACACACACACACACACACACACACACACACACACACACACACACACACACACACACACACACAGGCACCCCCTGGTTTGCATGAACTTATTCTCAGGAAATTAATTAACATACAGTTCCTTAAAGTGAGAGAACCCTGCCATAAAACACATGGTTTCATCTCTATTTGGTATCCTGGTCACTATACATTTCAGAGAGGCTCAAGGGTATAAGAGGATCTGCTTGGTAGAGAGAGAAAAAAAAAAAGCTTATAACAGCAGAAGCTTATAACATGAAAAGCTTATAACATCCGAAGGGCCTTTTGCCATAGATGCTTTTCCATCGTGTCCATGACGCTGACTGTAATCCTGTAAGTTACTTTTGTCTCTGTTTTATGCATCTTTTAATTGTGATCTCATATTAAATCCATTTGTTATTCTACTTCTAAATACTCTGTGTTTGTTTGGTATTCTTATAATGAAAAGCTTCTTAAACTAAAAGTGTATAATACGTTAGACACGTTTAAGGTCAACCTCTGACAAGCCAAAAGTAAAGGTTAATACTTGAAAGTTTAAACAGAACCTCTGACAAGTAAGATAGGAAAGGCCTAGGCTTGCACGTTGATAGAAACCTCTGAGCTAACAACATAATGGTTTAATAAAGAAGCTACATGAAAGTCTCTGACGTAGGAACGTCATTTTAATGAAAGCTTCGCTCGAAGCTGCTTAGGAGTAAATATTAGTAGAACACTGAGTGTTAACACTTCTAGCACTAACTAGAAGATTATTCTATTGGAGTCAGATAATCAATTAAATGGAGTCAGATATTTAAATCGTACATTAAAACACGCATTAACCTTCGCTGCACCTATTTCCGTCGTTGGTTATAGGAGAGCAGTGGGCTAAGTAATTAACTTTATATATTTTAGCCCTATATAGGTCATTCTACACAAGTGGTGCAAAATGCTGTCCCCCGTGTATTTCAAATATATTTTTAAAGGTGTATATAGGCAACTGACACATATTTACAAAAGTCAAGTTCATGACTAAAAGAGGCAATATAAATAATTTATGTAATAACTTTAAATATAGTGATTTATATGTTCTTTTCTATTGAGCGGCACATGTCCCCTAGTCTAACCCTGGAAACTGCACTTAGAAATTAAACAACTAAATATCTTTTCATATTTTTTAAAAACATTTCATCCTAATGTACCTTGTCAGGTCCTACCTAAATTTAGCTGACATTAATTTTTCTGCTATTTAAATTTTTTTTTAAAGAATTTATTTATATAGAAAAGATGTTGTCCCCCATTTTTTTTGTCAATACCGAAACGCAAACAAAAAAGTCTCTCTGGATTGATGCAACATCAGCCACACAAACCTTTAACAAAAATAAATTTGTCAGAAAGCCTGGATGTGTTTTTAAAAACTGTCATTACCGAACTTCTTGTTACGTTTATAAAAACAAGATGTAATGTTTGAAAAAAATTATATGTGCTTTTCGTGACTTTATTATGTTCAAAGCATTGATGTCCAGAATTGTCAAACCCGAAACAATCAATACCGAAACCCTTTTTGTCAGTACCGAACAAGCAATGCTATTTTGGTATTGACATATTTGTTTTGGTAGTGATATTCAGTTGTTCATTTTATGTATAATAATTAACATTTTATATTTTTACATTTGTACTGATTGATACAGACAGAGAAACACAAGATAGATGCAAATATGCCCAAAAGTACAGCTGAGTGCCTGCGCGAATATTGGCAGAGGATCAGGGATGACCCCATAAGATACCAGCAATACCTACAAAAAGAAAGAGAAAGAAATTTAAGGTGCAAGCAAGAAGGGAAATTTAAATATATAAAGGACTTGACTGAAAGGGAAAAGAGATGCTCTCCATTTCGCACGAGTGTAAGTCAAAAACAGCATAGGTCACGGATGAAAGTACAGAAAGAGCTAGAGACCTTCTGTAGGGAAACAACTCCACTTGGTACATCAAGTGAGGGTGAACGTACACCAGACCACAACATACCAGAACAGGAAATGGCCAGAAGAAGGAGACAGAATGTAAGGAAAATTAAACTGTTAGAGAGGGAGTTACAGCCCATGAAATGAAGAGTTTTCAGATACAAGAAGAGATTACAAAGAACGAAGCCAGAGCAGTCAGTTAGTGAATCCCCAAAAACCAAAACACGAAGACAACTGAAAAATATCAAAGTTCCCCATCAGGTTAGGAAGTCTGTCCTGTTGCACAATACACTCATTGACCATTTGAAACACAAGTATAGCTCTAAAAGCTTTAAAATCAAACGTGTATGGTAGAGTCTTCTCAACTAAGATGCTGAAGAAGTATAGGCTCATATCTGCTGTCAGAGAACAAGTAGGCATTTCAAAACATTAAAAAACACAAACCTTCCATTCATATCAAGCAGAGGGTTGAATCTCAGTACAAAAGAAATGATGAGCACAGGATCTTTCTGAGTCGAGATGACAATAGCTGGCTGTCTTCAGGGAAAAAAGAAACTATCACACGTTTCGGGGGGGGGGGGGGGGGGGTGGGTGAAAGCAGAAAAGATATCTCTCTGATGCTATGCAAAATCTCCACCAAAAGCTGATTTTGGAGATGCCCCAACTTAAGATTGCATACTCCTATTTCTGTAGATTGAGACCATTCTGGATTGTGTGTCCAAACATCAACAACAGGGACACCTGCTTATGCAAAGTGCATGAAAATGCTCAATTTAAGGCAGACAGACTAAAACAGCTTGGCATCATCAGCATTAATAACTTGTTGAATGTGTCAGAGAGCTTGTGTTGTGATAAAAGCAGAAAAACCTGCATGTACCAAGAGTGTGTATCATGTAAAAACTGGCCCCTCCACAAAATGAGAAGAGTATAAAAAGGAGAGGGGTGGACAGAAAGAAAAGATCACAGTGTCAAGAACAGTCAAGCAAAGAATTGAGGGCACAGCTGAAGAGCATATGGAAATATTTGAAAAAGACATGAAATCAAAAGTTTGCAAACATCTCTTTAATATTCAGCATCAGTATACAAACCTGCAAACACTTCAACGTTCCCTGAGAGACGACGAAGCCGTTCTGCACGTCGACTATGCTGAAAACTGGCAATGTAAGTATGCTTCAGAGGTGCAAATACACTTTGGAGCATCCCACAGACAGACAACACTGCACAATTGTGTTGTATACACTACAAAGGGCACAGAATCATTCTGTTCCATCTCTCCCTCAATGAAGCATGACCCTGCCGCTATTTGGGCAGAGCTAAAACCTGTTCTCCGATATCTCAAAGAGCAGCATTCAAGTGTGCAAAAGCTGTTCTTCATTAGTGATGGTCCAACAATGCAATATCGAGGAAAGAAAAACATTCACCTTTTGTCAACATTTCCATTTCAGATGGGTTTCATTGTAGTTAACTGGAGTTTTCTGGAGGCAGGGCATGGGAAGGGTCCTGCTGATGGGGTCGGAGCAACTAACAATAGATCAGCCGATTCTTTGGTGGCTAGGGGCATTGACCTCCCCAATGCTAAAATCCTATTTGAAACATTTCTTTCCCTGACAAAAGTAAATCTGTTCTATGTAGAGGAGAAGGATATTCAGGAAGTATCTTCTCTAATTCCTAATGATCTTCCATCAGTGAAAGGCACTCTGGGCATACATCAGGTTTTCAGCATTACCCATGACACAATTCAACACCTTGAGCTTAGTTGTTTCTGCCAACGGGAAAACTCCTTCTGTCAGTAACCGTGAGAATGAAATTATCAAATTCTCATGAGGAGCAAATCAGAACATCACAAAGAAATGCCCTAGAGAGTAATGACACAAGCAACAAAACTGAAGAGACATTGTCATCACTTGAAGATGTTGATGGGAAGGTGGTGCCTTTTGCAATATGACAATGACTTTTACCCAGGAACAATTGAAGATGTGGAGGAAGGAGCTTTAGAGGTTTAAACCATGCACAAAGTTGGCAAAAACCGATACTTCTGGCCAAGGACGGAGGACAAGATATGGTACACAGTAGACAAAGTCCTGACCTTAATCCTTAATAGCCCTGAAGATTTTTTCTTTAGCCCCGAATAATTCTCCACTTTGAGCGGTTTGTCACTGTGTAACTGAACGTCAGTAAAAGAAGATGTCAGTGATGTAATTTTATATCTTCAGTGAGTGGAGGCCAGACCAATCAGACAGGGTTTATAGGAAAACACGTGGAAATACTCGTGTCTTATTGGTTGACAGGCCTCAATTCTGCCAAATGCTAGCTCACAGTCAGTGTGAGGGGGGAAAATGTATAAACGCCGATATTTATTTATTTATTTAAACCAGTAAAGGGCTTGAAACTGAAACAATAACATCCTCTCATGCTGATCAGGAAAACTAAAACCGGCTTGTGTGAGGGCCAGATATGGCCCATATAACCTTTGCCATTGCCAGAACTGAGCCATATGTACCATAGTTGGCCCAGAAATGTATGCTATCTGGGAAGGTGTGTAAATGTCTATATTAGTTCCAGTTTACGTGAACATGATATGAGCAGAGCATAAACACAGCTTACATACTTTGCATGGCTCTGTAGCAGCTAAACCCATGATAGCTTTGGCTACCGACACCGAACTAGCCTAGTTAGAAAAGTTTTATATTTTATCGGTCTGGTAGTCCTACAAACAGTGAGAACACCCAAGGCAAGTTTTATGATTAATCCAACTTTTTATGATCATGTCATACATTGAGAGCTAAGTTACCACAGCTTCCGTAAAACAAAACTCTAGGCTACTAGCTGAGCTGGAAAAAAAACAAAGTGATCCTGACCCCTTCTGCTCTCTGGACCTGCCTGATCCATCCTGATGCCCTACTTCTGTTTAGAGATCTCATCAATTGGAAGTCACATGCTGCTGCTGAGGGTGGCCCCACACGGTGCAGCCTAAAGATCATTGAGATTACTGAGGATGGTACCACTTAAAAACCATAAAGATGGCTTTGGACCTCAATTCATATGAACAGTTATGCTATGATGGCTAGGACTGCAACTGCCACAAACAGTTTGGCACTCAAGTCTCCATCAGTGAACAGTGGAGAAGTTCAACAACACAGACTTCATATAAAAACTGTAATGAATTTTCATGGTTTCACAACTGCTATTTGACCATGTAGTGCTGGTACATTTATAGAAGGGATTTATTTATTTATAATCGCACTATCCAGTGTCACCCAGATGAGGATGGGTTCCCTTTTGAGTCTGGTTCCTCTCAAGGTTTCTTCCTCATATCGTCTCAGGGAGTTTTTTCTTGCCATCGTCGCCTCTGGCTTGCTCATTGGGGATAAATTCAGAAATTTAAAACCTATGTCCTGAATTGATATATTTCTGTAAAGCTGCTTTGGGACAATGTCCATTGTTAAAAGCGCTATACAAATAAACTGAACTTGAACTTGAACAAGGGGGAAAAATGCATAGAAACAGTCTATTTAGAAATACGTTTTTAAACGTTTTTGATGGAGAAGGATCTGGGCTCAGCCACGAATGATTAACAGTCCGGTTAATGCCCCTGGGGTTAGTTACCCCACATTATTATGTTTCTTGGGTCTGCGCTATTCACTTCAAATCAAGCAAACCAGTGCGCCTTTATTTGTTGCTTAGTGACGGTTGTGTTGAAGTAAGCCAGAAATGCGCAGGTGCTGCACAATTTGGCTATATTTAATATTCCTATTGACTCATGATTTTTACCCACATTTGGCGGGTGTAAATTTCAAACCCTGTCATTATGAAATTGCACAGAACATCTTGTGTGTGTAAAAGCAAACTGTTTAATTTGTATTCCTTGGCAAAATGGTAATGTTAGTAGCGTTATACAAGTTGTATTTGGAATAAAAAGTACGCTAATGTTAGATTCGGTGGAAATAACGCTAACAACGTTAAATCAAAACAAGTCAGTCATGTCAGGCTAATTAACAGTCCCAAGTTTTTATTTTTATTTTATTTGATTTTATCTGATTTTTATTTTACTTTACATCATGGATTTCAACAGTACATCTTAAGAAATCACTAACATCAAACTGTCTTTAAAGATACATACTTTAAAAAAATAAAAAAATAAAAAAAACATAGTACAAACTCAGTGTCTTTATGCAGATGCAGAGATGATTTTTCTGGGGAAAAACAGAGCAAGCCTAGAAGAAAGAGATACTTTTGTAACTGAAGAAAGGGGCTCAATGATCTCACCAGCTAGACCTACTTTGATTTTAGCTTCTTTGATCAACACATTCTCTCTTATGATCTCATATGATCTCATATATTGGTCACACATGAATAGATATTTCTTGCATGTACCATTTGCTTTTTGAAAATATACCATACTAACACACACATATCCTTGAACATTGGTGCATCTCCTCTAACACAGGTGGCCTTGCACATCAGAACTTGCACATCTGGGCACACAGGCCTTTGTGCATGACATTCTGTATTTCCTTAACTTCTGCAGTTTGAACAATGGACCACTCATAAAGCTTTGGTAATAATAGTGGATACACGCTAAGAAATGACCGATAAATCAGGGAGCTAGGAAGAAAAAGATACAAGCTGCGAGTGAGAAATGTGAACTCAGTGATTTCCCACAAGCTGGAGTTGCAACAATTTGTCCTAGTTTCACCCACCTGAATATTCTCTTATTATTTTCTGATTAACAAAATATTCCATGTACTATTCCAACATAATCATGTTTAAATGCTGATTTAATATTAAGTCACTCTCTCTTCATGATTGAAATACATTTCACAATCATTATTAGATCTTTGGTAGATTAAAACATTTCTTATCACTCTGATTATTTTAACTTTTGATTGGACCTGATGGGTATAATAATCATATTTAAATCATACTTTGATCAAAGAAATTCTTCTATAATATAAACCCTGGTTCTTCAGCCACTCGGGGCCAGATTGCTCCAGCATCAGTGCGGTACACTTCCGGCCTTCCATGTGTTTGTTTTTATGTTATGTCCAGTGTTTTCTTTGTCAAGTTTTCCTGTGCTTATCCTGTCTGTTTCTCCTTGTGTTCCAGGTTCACTGCTCATTCTCGGTTTACTTTCTGCTACACCCAGCCCTGCCTCGCCTTCCCCCGTGGCTCTCCTGCTCTGCACTCAGCGCTCGTGAATGCACAGTCGATGCACCACAGGGAAAAGGAGAGCGGGGCTGGGCGTAGCAGAAATTGAACTGGGAGTGAGCAGGCTGTGCACTCGACTCCCACACAGTTGAAATCCCGCCCCGATTACACATTATCACACTCCTTTCCCACACACCCCAGCTTTCACTACTCCTCCAATAAATCCTGTTTAACCTTCAGTCTGTGTTCTGCGTTTGGGTCCCATTGTCTGTGTCCCTCATAACAGGTTTCTAGTGCCACTCAATGGTAAAGACCTTAAACTGGTATGTTACTCCACTGATGTTACCATGGAGGAACCACCTGTGCCACACAAATTGCACTGTGGGAATATGGATGTCTCAGTTGTATGGTTACACAGCAATTGTGTTTTTGTGTTTGGTAACTGGTCACATGGCACAATATCTGCTATGTGTAGCATATGGAATGGCAGTTGAGTAAAAAGAAAAAAAGGGGGGGGGGAGGGGTTGGGGGCTATTTAGAGTTCTTGGATTCAGAGTGGGGCAGATTTAGAAATGATCTAGAAAAGAACCTAGACAGACAAACCAGTTGCAGGGGGAAAACAAGGCCATCATTGTCTGTATATTTTCAGAACAGCATTAATGAGGCTGGTCTCACAGTTATTCTGTATAATCCTAACATATATATTTAAAGCAAATCTTTTGATTTGTATCTTGTAATTATTATGCAACCGTGCCAGTGGGGCTTGCTACAGCCTTAATCACCGGGGAGGCCTATATGTTTTTGGTTGGAGTAGGCATGTTGGCATGGCTCAAGGACGAGTGGGGTAATCCTATGGGCACCGGAGGAGGTGCAACAGGCAGTAATGCCATAGCAGGTCGACATCTACCTGTGCAATTAATATTTCAAAGCAAATCTTTTGATTTGTATTTTGTAATTATTATGCAAAAGTATTATGGTAGCAGAAACTGTTCAATAAAATCAACAAACACTAAAATTTACTAAAAACTTTGATACTCAGTGCTATTGATACTCAGTGGTATTTTGGTACCACTAATACAGCTCTTTGTCTTATCATCTCTACTAATCATGACATCTCTTTCTCCAGAAACAGTTGCTCCCAGTAATCCATATGTTGTTTTACTCCTTCATCTCCCTCACAAAACTGTCTCATGGCTTCCCAAAAGGTTTGAGGCATGTAAACATGAACCACAACAGTGCCATGAATCTCCTCAATTACCTGCTCTAAATGTGCTATCAGTGCCTTCCTCGCTAAAGATACATCAGTCCCAAACATGTCTATGTTGAACCGCAACGAACCTCCATTAAATGGAACAGGATAAGGTGGTGTGTGGAAGCTCATAAACATTGGTTTATCATTGACACGGTCAACCATCCAAGTTAGGTTTCGCCTTTCTAAAATCTCCAGGTTGTTTTCTATTGGTTTCAGAGGCTGCCAGTCTTGGATGATGGCACCTCCTGGAAGCTGAAGTCTCAAGGAAAGATCAGGGTCCAGGATTATTGCCTTAAGCTGATGGCTGTCCTTCAGAACAACTAGACTTTTTTGGTTGTTGTTGCTGGGTCCATCTAACTTCTCTGTGCTTTCCAGTTTTGCTTTCAAGCCTGAGACAAATCCATTAAAACTCTCAGCCTCTCCACACAAAGACAGAATGGCCTGAGAGAGAGGGGGGATAATAATAAATACACACACACAGAGAGAGAAAGAGAGAGAGAGAGAGTGAGAGAGAGAGAGAGAGAGAGAGAGAGAGAGAGAGAGAAATAAATACAGTATGTGGAAACATTTGAAAAAGATGCTATAATTTACCCGGCAAGACAGAAAAATAAACTTGGAGAGTTTTTCAGGTCCTGGGTTGTCACCTCTTGTCAGTCGTTTGGTTGTTACACTTGGGTAAACCTGCTTAATGTAGTGGTCAGTCACTCTCTGGATAACTCCAGCCACACCGCATCCTCTTTCACTAGGACACACCCTTAATCCCTCCAACACCACCGTTTGCCCTCCATCAACCAGCAGTGCAGAGTCCAGTGCCACCTACAGGCAAACAGGGATTGGCCTGATAACTCTGGCATGTAGTTAAAAATAAAATAGTTTTAATGATGATGTACCTCTTGTTTGGGTTAAGAGTAAAGAAATTTCTTCTGTTGGTTTAAAAAATGTGCAAGCTACTTTTTAAAAATTACATGTGAAATTTGTCTGTAGTAAAAATACATTAATAATGGCATGATAATTACATATTTTGCAATGCTTTTTGGGGAAAACTAGAGAAGCTACTGTTTTGAGACCAGTGAATCTTACATTATACAAGGAATTTATTAAATTATTCCAGCTAGTTAATAGTACAAACCATTCTTACCAGCTTCCCATTCCTCCTGCCAATTATGACCACTCTGTCATGCTCAGTCATCCAGGTGTGATAGCGATGTGGAAGGTAGTCATTACCCTTGTAGATGTCCTGTGATATGGCCATCACCTCATCATAGTCTTGTGGTCTGGCCAGCCAGAATGTTAGACCATCACTTTCTCCTACAAACTGTGCCGCCATTGCATCTCTGAGGATAAACAGCAAATATTTAAAGCTATATGAGGCTATTTCTCAGTGTTACAGGCAGTTACTTTGGCATGTGAGACAAATCTAAAAACAATTTTAGCAGGCACATCAAAGTTATTCAGACTAATCACCTTTATTCTATGATGAAACATTCCTATCCTGATGGGAGTGGTCTCTTCCAGGATGACAGTGTTCTGATCCATAGAGCATGAGGACAGGCATAATGGTTTGATTAGTATGAAAGTGATATAAATAGTCGAGTCCGAGTATTTGGGCAGTGACACAATTTTCATAATTTTGCCTCTGTACAGTACATCACCACAATGGATTTGAAATGAAGCAATCAATATGTGATTGAAGTGTAGAGCTTTAAATCAAGGGGTTTAACAAATATTTAGCATTAACCGTTTAGGAATTACAGCCATTTTTTACAGTCCCTCCATTTTCACAGGCTCAAAAGTAATTGGACAATTGACTGATAAGCAATTTCAGGGCCATTCATGACAAATTAAGGAGATAAAAGTTCTGGAGTTGATTCCAAGTGTTGAATTTGCATTTGGTAGCTGTTCATATGCTCAATATGCAGTCTCAATATGCAGTCCAAAGAGGTGTCGGTGCAAGTGAAGGAGGCTAACATTCATTAGGCTGAAAAAATAGCAGAAACTAGAGATTAGGAGTGGCCAAATCAACAATTTGGTACATTCTTAAAAAGAAAGAAATGCATTGGCAAGCTCAGCATCGCCAAAAGGCCTGGAAGACCACAGAAGACAACTAAAGTGGATGATCACAGAATTCTTTCCTTGGTGAAGAAAAACCACTTCACAACATCTATCCAAGGCAAGAACACAACATCATCAAAGTCTACAATCAAGCGATATCCAAATAGACTTTGTTAGAAAACAAGCCTAAAAAGCCTATCCAGTTCTGGAACAAGTGTTTTGGACAGATGAAACCAAGATTAACTTGGGATGGGAAGAGAAGAGTATGGAGAAGGCAAAGAAGGGCTCATGATCCAAAGCATACCACATCATCTGTCAAACATGGTGGAGGAAGTGTTATGGCATGGCCATGTGTATATGCCAAAGGAACTGTGTCACTGGTTTTTATTGATGATGTGACTGCTGATAGAAGTAGCAGGATGAATTCTAAAGTGCATAGAGGTATATGTTCTGCTCAGATTCAGTCAAATGCTGCAAAACTGATAGGACGGCGCTTCACAGTATAGATGGATAATGACCCAAAACATATTGCAAAAGCAACCCAGGAGCTTCTTAAGGCAAATAAATGGAATGTTCTTAAATGGCCGAGCAGTGACCTGACCTCAACCCAAGTGAGCATGCTTTTCACTTACTGGAGACAAAACTGAAGGCAGAAAGACCTACAAACAAGCAGCAACTGAAGACAGCTACAGTAAACTCTTGGCAAAGTAGCTCAAGAGAGGAAACTCTGCGTTTGATGATGTCCATGGGTTCCAGATTTCAGGCAGTTATTGACTGCAAAGGATTTACATCCAAGTATTAAAAATAACCCTTATATTTATAATTATTTTTAGTTAAAATGGCTGTAATTCCTAAACAGTTAATGCAATATTCTTTGTAAACACCTTGAATTAAAGCTGAAAGTCTACACTTCAATCACATCTTAATTGCTTCATTTCAAATCCACTGTGGTGGTGTACAGAGGCAACATTAAGAAAATTATGTTATGTATATGCTATGTCCCTCACAGTCACCAGATGTCAATCCAATTAAAAACCTATTTTGGACTATGCGTTATGTGTTATGAGACAGCACTCTCCACCACCATCATCAAAATGCCTAAACCTTAAATATATCTGCAATTCTTTGCAAAACATGTAATTATAATATAATTATATTTTTAATTCTAATATATTTTGTGTGTATAGTTCGTTCATTCATTCATTCATTCATTCATTCATTCATTCATTCATCTTCATTAATCACTTCATCCTGGTTAGGGTTACAGTGGATCCGGAGCCTATATACATATGTGTGTGCTGTGTAGTATTACGAATGTACATTGTATCACAATGTATCAAAAGTACAGAAATGAACTACTACATACATGCATCAAACAAACTAACAAGCCATTAAAAGGCTGAACTCAGGTAATTTGGGACCATTTTTGTGATTTTCATATCTCCAAGACTGACCACAATGAGGAATTTGTTTAGGCTTAGTAACAGCATTGCCAAGTTGCTCTTGTCAGAAAGAAGAAATAAACACAGTGAAATTCACAATGAAAGCCAAACCTATGACAGTAGAGCAGCCTGAGCCTTCAAAACAAACCAATACTATAGGTTATTCAAAGCATCTTTATACAACCCCAGTCTATATACTTTATCCTTTGTTATTTATTTATTTTTATATATATATTTTTCAATTTGGAATGTCAGTGTGGAATAAATTGTCAATGTGGAATGTCAATGTTTCAATGTAGAATAAAGTGCAGGTATGTACAGCTGTATGTGTAATACAATGCTGTGCAACATCGAGCTGAGGTAGTTGCAGGTAGTTGATACTAATGATGTGTACCTTTTGATATTGATACACTGCTGTAGTAGGATTCTCATTATAGCCAGGTTTAAATATCCTTAGATGTATTCTACAGCGATATTGGATTTTTTTTTAGTTTTGATAAATGTCAATATGTTATAATTTACTTTGAAATTTGTTTCCTTACCTCGACATGGCCAATGTCCCTTAGATTATGGGCAGAAAATGCTGCAATTGTGCAAAGCTCACAGCTGTGGTTCCTAGATGGACTTCGGCCACTGGCAATTATCTGATATTGGCAAACCTTTGACATACAATATAAGTTGCTTCCATCACATGTAAATCATAAACCATTTAGTTTACTATTATTTTTTTGGTTGTGTTCACCTTGCATAATACAAAATATTAACCACTTCATAGTGTACATGCATAGATAAATGAAGCAAGTTCAAATAGACAGAACACTAAAGGTTAAAACCAGTTGTTTTTGGTGAACAGAACAAAGCATTACATTTTGCAGGATATCTGAGAATAACAGTACCTTAAGCCATATCCATGTTGATATTTGGGATATAGAAAAAGAAAAAGTTCAAGTAAGCAAATCTGTGGTTTATAGATGACCTTTACCCACTGACAATTACACAACTTCTAAACTTCACATAGAAGTTGTTTATGACAGTCAAGTAAATCATAAATTGCTTGGGTTATTATTATAGTGAAAGGTAAATAAGTAGACAAACAGCTCCAGGATAATTTAAAATGTATTTACATGCATAGATAAATAAAGCAAATTTAAATAGATACAATGCTTGATTGAAATGCTTGGATGTTTTTGGTTAACAGTACCATATCCCCAAGTGTGTAACTCAACAATACAAACCATTTAATTTTGCAGGATATCTGAGAATAACAGCACTTTAAGCAATATCAATTTTGCTACTTGGGGTACAATATATGGTTTGAAATTATGCCATAAAGAAAACATCACAAATATTAATGTCAACAAAGCACCATCATAACAATATTTTAGGTGAAATAATGAATTTTACTAGATGGGACAGCATTGCTACATAGATGTAGATTTAGATCCCTAATGAGGAAAAATAAAAACAAGTAGAAGTAGAGCATCAGGATAAATCAGGCCAGTCAGGAGGATGAGAGGAGACACAACAGTACAAATGTGTCAGGATTTGGGTTAAGGTCACATCAGACATTTTCCCTTCCTTACTCAGCATCTCCTCTCATACTTTTTCATGTGCCCTGCCATCTAGTCCACTACCAGCCCTGTGGCAAAGTGCTGCTAGCATGTTGAGGCAATGCTCATGGTTAGCCTACTACATTCAGGCCATCACCAACTACAGGACAACATCACCCACCTGTGACAGTGATGCCTCCCTTCCAGATGCACTGAACAACTTCTATGCTGAGTTTGAGGAGCAGAATGATGGTACCAGGTACTGTGTCTAACCACGGCTGATGTGAGGAAAACTCTATGCAGAGTCAACCCACGGAAAGCTGCTGGACCAGACAGCATTCCTGGCAGAGTGCTCAGAGGATGTGCAGACCAGCTGGTGGATGTTCTCACTGACATCTTCAACGTCGTTCCAATGTGCTTCAAGGCCGCCTCCATTGTCCCCGTGCTGAAGAAGTATTCAGTGTTCTGTCTCAATGACTACCGTCCCGTCCCACACAGATCATCATGAAGTGCTATAAGAGGCTCGTAATGAGGCACATCAAGACCCTGCTGCCCCCCTCACTGGACTCCCTGCAATTCGCGTATTGTTCCAACCGTTCAACAGATGATGCCATCGCCACCACCCTACATCTGGCCCTCACCCACCTGGACAAAAAAGACACCTACGTTCGAATGCTGTTCATAGACTTCAATTCAGCATTCAACACAATCATTCCTCAGCACCTGATTGGAAAGCTGAACCTGCTGGGCTTGAACACTTCCCTCAGCAACTGGAACCTGGACTTCCTGACTGGGATACCTCAGTTAGTCCGGATCAGGAAAAGCATCTCCAGCACCACCACACTGAGCACTGGGGCCTCCCAGGGCCATGTGCTCAATCCACTGCTGTTCATTCTGCTGACCAAGTTCACCAATGACACGACCGTGGTGGGTCTCATCAGCAAGAACGATGAGTCAGAATACAGAGATGAGGTGCAGTGGCTAACGGACTGGTGCAGAGCCAACAACCTGTCTCTGAACATGGACAAAACAAAAGAGATGGTTGTTGAACATCGAAAGCTCCTCTGTGGAGATCGTCAAGAGCACCAAATTCCTTGTTGCATTTACACCACACGCTGCATCCGCAAAGCCACCAGCATTGTGGAAGACCCCACACACCCCTCACACAAACTCTTCACCCTCCTGCCGTCTGGAAAAAGACTCGCACAGCCAGACTGTGTAACAGTTTCTTCCCCCAAGCCATCAGACTCCTCAATATTCAGAGATTGGACTGACAACACACACATACACACACATTCTCTCTCTCTCTCTCTCTCTCTCTCTCTCTCATACTGAACTGAACACCATCCCACACCCATTGCAATTTTTGCACATTTCTGTACTGACTACCTGCATTTTTGCTGCTAACCCAGATAGCAAAATTGCTGTGGCCCAGATCCAGCCCACACTTGACACTTTCATCCGGCCCACATACCGCATGGAATGATGGCACTTGGGCAGTCCACTCCTGTTTGCCAGATTTGGGCCACATGCAATATATGTGGGCCACTTTTGGTTTACACCCAGATTAGCCTTTGTTGACTGTGCCACATTTTTGCCAAAGGTGGCCCACATTTGTTTTGTGATATTTGGGCCATATTCACTATTTACCACATGGGCCACTTTAGGGTCACATCCAGATTACACATTGTCGTGAGCACCGCATCTTTGCCTAAAAAGGCCCACATGTGATTTGGGATATTTGGGCCATATTTGCTATTTTACATGTGGGCCACTTCAGGCTCATATCCATTTTGTCCGGGCCAAAAGAAGGCCAGCAGTGCCGCATCACTGCCTGAAGTGGCCCACATCCGGATGCTGTCTGGGAATGTACTTATAAAAATATCATATTTAATTTCTTGTCACCACTATACTTTTTACCCAGCTGATACCGCAATAACTGCTTGTTTCATTCCACTGTGTTCTGTACCAGCTGTATATGGTTGAAATGACAATAAAGCCACTTGACTTGACTTTACTTGATTAGCTGGATTTCTAACACACCAGGGCTGAATTCGGGCTCCTTCCCCTGATCCCTATGGCTACTATACCATTCAGTTTGCTAACATGTCCAATCATTCTATTTTAATAAATATTAGAATCTTTATTATTTATTTTAGGGATTATAATTTAGGGATTATAACTTAACCCCTACCATTTCCCACTTCTTCACAAACAGACACACATTTTTATGACAAATCAAGAAAATACTGAAAATATACTGAAGAGTTCATAGGTTCGTAGGTGTTGGATGTTATCCTAAATAAAAAAAAGTAGACCAATCAATCTTGATCAAATCTTTACCGCTTTTGACATATTTAACTCACTATAGCACTAAATGAGAGAGAATAGATCCCAAGAAATTTATTATTTTCATATACATAACAAGAATAACTGATCTAACAAAATAGAAATTATATATACATTAAATTACAAAGTATTTTAAAGCAAATTACATTAGAAAGAGTTTCATGTAGACTTATTTAACTTAAATTATTATATAACACATCATATATAAAAACGCATGATTGTATTTTAGAACATACAGTCAGGTATACTTCATGTAGGCATAAAATATTAATATGAGTTGAGAATCTCAAGTAATGATTCAGCATAAAGACCAACATATAGACATATAGAGCAAAACCATAGTAAGTTGCTAGCTATGTACAGTATGTACAGCACTGTGCAAAAGTTTTAGACACATGCAAAGAAATGCTGTAGAGCAAAGATGCCTTCAAAATAATGAAATTAAATGTTTCTACATTAAAAAAATACCGTAAAGAGCAGTAAACAGTAGTAAATGAAACAAAGTCAACATTTGGTGTGACAAAAATAAAAAATAAAAATTATAATAAAAATAGTAGTCTCCGGTACACTTTGTGCAGTTTTATAAGGTAATGAGCTGTAAGTTTTATTGAGCATCTTGCAGAACCAGCTACAGTTCTTCTGGAGACTTTGACTTTCGCACTCGCTTCTTATTTTTGCAGCAAAACCCAGCAGCCTTCATTGTGTTTTTTGTCTGAAAAGTGTCTCTTACGTAATATGCTGCTTTCTTTAATGACATTTTTCTGTAGCATTGTGCTAGAAAACTAATGTTTGGGAATCTAGAATGTATTTGTTCTGAATTGATAATGTAGAAGTAATAAAATAAAACATCTATAACAAAGATTGTACAAAGAAAAAAATAGGGTGCCTAAAACTTTTGCACAGTACTGTAACTATAGTTGTGTGAACCCCGGGGCCAATAATTTCTTCTAGTACACGTGCAAACACTGAAACTTTTCAACAAAGTCACAAAGTCACATATGATGCATTATTTTCAATAAATACTGCTGTCACACAGCCATCTTTCCCTGGAACCTGGGCCTTGCTGAGTTCTCAGCATCAATTCCAAATGACTAGGGACCCTGGAGATTATCAGGGTTTATATAAATTTTCACGCTCTCCTCATGAGTTTGAGCATCAAAAGACTTTTCTAAAATCAGGTCAACAACATTAGCAGTGTCTGTTAATTTGTCCCAAAAAGCAGCTAAGCTGCTAGTTGAAGAAGGTAGTGATGACTAACTAGTTAGCTAGCTAGACTTTAAAATTTAAACAGAACTTTATACTTATGATTTATTTACAATATTTACAAATTACAAAGATAAATAAAGACTACTAGTGCGTAAAAATGTTTTGGGTGACCTGCCTGTTATGACAAATCTCTGTCCATTTGGGACAGCAAATCTGCTTAGGAAGGATGCTGCAAAAGCAGCAGTGGGTCTTGCTGCCTATCTGAAGGCCATGAACTGGACTTTATGGCCTAGCTGTTAAATTCAGTGGAAGAAAAAGTGTATAGTAGATGGTGAGGCCAGTCATGGGACAGTGCATCCTGTATCAGCTGTCTGTTTGACAGTGAGAACAACAATCACAAATGTGTTGACTTGGCATTGGCGAAGAGGTCCACCTGTGCCTTGCCTAACCTTTCCTATATCTCATAACAATTAAGATACAGCTAGTTTAGAGCCAGCACCACCTAGCTAGCAGGAACTGACCCAGACCCACTCCTGAGTTCACCTTCTGTTAGAAAGCTTTGTGTTGTCCAGCAAGCTAGAGCCTGGGCTCCACTAGGGAAATTACTGATATAACTGCCATCACCAGTCCTAACATCCTCAACAGAAGCACCATAATGTGTGCAAGGTGGGTGATGTTCCACCAACGTGGATGACGTCCCCCCCATGGAGGGGATCCACATCTGTTCCACGCAGACGCTCCACTGGTGTCCCACAAGGCTCAGTACTTGATCCTCTTCTGTTCTCCCTCTAAACTCAGTCTCTTGGTGAGGTCATATCCTCACATGGGTTTTCATACCACTGCTATGCGGATAACTTCCCTCCCTCAGACACTCATGTTTCCGCTCAGATCTCAGCATGTCTGGCAGACATCTCATCATGGGTGAACTGCTGTTCATCCTAGGTGATTCAGCCCCATTTCAGGACAACTCTGATGTCCCTGGACATCTCTCAGATCTCACCTGTCACTGCATGCAAACTTGGGGTAACCATGGACAATGAACTGTCCTTTTCCTCTCACATTAATAATCTGATACTCTCATGCCAATTTCTCCTTTACAACATCAGAAGAATTTGTCCATTTCTATCCACACCGCTTGTTCAGTCTTTTGTCATTTCAAGCCTGGACTACTGCAACTCACTCCTGACAGATCTGCCTCTGAGCACCATTCAACCTCTGCAACTGATCCAGAATGCAGTTGCTTGACTTCAACCTTCCTAAGTTCGTCCACACCACCCCATTGCTATGCTCCATCCACTGGCTTCCTGTAGCTGCCCTCATCAAATTTAAAACATTGATGGTTGCCTACAAAGTCAAAGGGAAAAACTACTTTAAAGATCGTATGCACCTGCACTGCATCAAGCTCCCTCCAATGCTCAAACCACTTCTATAAGTCACTCTGGATAAGGGTGTCTGACAAATGCTATAAATGTAAATGGTCTGCTCGTTTGGGTGGGTGCACATACAGTAGGAGACAGTTGCTCAAGTAGGGCGGTGCCCTCATGCCACCTGGCCATCGTGGAGACAAGGTCACTTGCATTCATATCTAAAATACATCACATTAGCTAGAATGCAAGCCAGAGGGTTTGGGCACAGGTGAGCTCTCTGTCCAAATCTCCCTTTAAAACTCTTGTGAATACTGTTGTGACTACCATTGTGCAAAACAACACATTTGGTGTTGTAAGACCTACCATTTTAAGAGTGGCTGCCATGGATAGTTTGTCAGTGACAACTGTGAACTAACAGAATTAGTTATCCAGGCCATGCCACAGAGTTGTAGGGGAAAAAGGCACTGTGGATGCATAAAAAATATGCTCACTGAGAAAGAAGAGATCAAATGAGACAATTGGAGTAAATCTCCAGCTTTGATTGTGACATGGATATTTTTATATGGTGTATAAGTGTTTGGAAGAAAGGCTATATGATAGCAGTATTTGTGCAAATACTGCCTCATTTGTGACTTGAAAGTCTCTCAATACATGCACATACACACAACAAGGTATCCAGGTGACGCATACCATCCTTGGCAGTCAGGAAAAAATAACAATTTTATGTACACAATTTTAGTAGAGAGAGAGAGAGAGAGAGAGAGAGAGAGAGAGAGAGAGAGAGAGAGCGAGAGAGAGAGATGTACTATATGATTTGGATAAAACATGATTTTTTTTTTTTTTTTTTTTTTACACTGGATTATGTAATGATTGATACATGCCTTGAAATACATTAAGACAGACTGGGAATCCTTGATATGATATTCCTAAGGATTGGTTTGCATTATTGAGACCATTGTGCTGACAAATGACCAATGTCATTTTGGTCCAAATTTGTTGGATCACGTGAATTCTGTGATTCATTAAAACACCCACAGGAGCTCTCATCTTTAAGGTCTGTGACATAGTCCATACTAATACTCACATGTTTTAAAAGTATTTTTTCTTTGCCTTCCATCCACGCTGAAACTTTGTCACCATTGAAAACAGTTATTTTAAAAGAAACATCATTCAGAGCCACAGAAATATGAAAATACTGTTTTTGCATTGTAGATTAGTTGTATGTAATTTGAAAATGACTCCACATTCTGTGTTTTCTATGACTTTGGCTACCTAATAATTAATTTCAGAAGCAGCACTACCTCATTATACAAGTACATGCTTTTCACAATATGTTGTGCAAGTGGAAGCTTCTAGTGGCTAGTGGGTGACAGTAGGTTCAGATACTGCTGTCTGATGATGACCTCGTCATTGCATCTGGGATTTTTGGTCTGTGTTCCTGATCCCTTTGTGGTAGAGGATTCTCACCTAGACGGTAGTAAATCTGTCTTGAACCAGTCAGGCCCCCTTGTGTTGATACTCGCGATCTTCCTTGGTAGGCTTTCCATAGTCGGCCGTAATATAGATCCTCTTTAATCTTTGCATATAATTTTGTGGGGTCAAAGCCAGAGGGAGAGGGGGTTTGATGTACTTCATGTGCCTCTTCTGTGTACATCTAAAGCAATATAGACAAAATGAGTTCTTTGCATGTTGTTATTAGGCCTATGGTAATGTTCTGTATTGCAGTAGTCAGTATTGAAAAATTAAACTGAAGCTAAATCACAACTAATGCAGATTTTCCACAAGGACACAACTGCCTGTTCATGGTAGGCTTACTATTCCTTTTTATTTTTAGACTACTTTTGGTATAGAGCAGGCTTTACACTGTAAAGCCTGCTCTATACCAAAAGTATCTTTGGTATCTTAAGCTTACATCATGCAGCATTATAAGTTAAGCTTGTTAGCCTAAAGAATAGTACTCTATAATTACATTATGTGCATATGGGCTTTTTCCATTACTTAATGGAAAATGTTAGTGTTATCTATCTCTGTGTGAACATGCTGAGCTTGGTAGTGGCCAATAAATCTCAACCACACTGCCTGCGCAACAGAAAAAGAAAACAGGAAATACAGATACCACTAGTGCAAGTTCTTTCATCTAAGGTCAGTTAAGAAGTAAAACATAACACAAAGTAATGATTACTGAGTAAAGTTTTTAAATACAGTTACAGTAAAAAGTGTGTGTAAAATCCAGTACGATAGCGCAGCTGGAATGTAATGTTGGTTGATTTTTATCTTTAGATGAACTTAAGTCTTACCTCTGTAAACGCTGATGGGTCTGTATGCACATGCTGTATCTCAAGCACTTGTCTTCTAGGAAAAGATGGTTTCCATAATATAGACAATAGAGCATAAAACATATTATGTGTATATTATATATATATATATATATATATATATATATATATAGTGTGTGTGTGTGTGTGTGTGTTATAGATATATATATATATATATATATATATATATATATATATATATATATATATATATATATATATATATATATATATATATATATATATGTGCCATGTGCCCTAGATGTTTGCAGAGTGCTATATATATAGCACATGTACTGAAAAGCAAAGATGCTTTGAAAAATAATGAAACTAAACATTTCTACCTAAAAAGAGTAGTAAACAGTAATAAAATATAAACAAAACAATATATGGTGTGACCACCCTTTGCTTTTCAAAAATGCATCAGCAGTGCAGTTTTATTCCAAAATTGGCTGTTTTTTCTAAGCGTCTGTAGACCTTGGAGAACCTGCCACATTTTTCTTCTTGAGACTTTGACTGTCACATTTGTATCTTTTTTGCAGCTAATCATTACCTGACAGCTACCATTGTTTTGTCTGAAAAGTGGACTATTATGTAATATGTGTATTTCCTTAATGACATTTTTACTTTACTCAGTAATGCAGAAGTCATAAAATAAACATGTATGACATTTTAAAAAAAAGACTTTTGCACAGCACTGTATGTTGTTGGCATTTTGGAATTTGTATTATTATATACAGTTGTGCTCATAAATTTACATACCCCTTGCAGGTTCTGCAAGATGTTAATAATTTATTTTTTTTTTTTAAACAACATGATGCAAATTTTATTTTTGCAACAAAATGCAATTTTAATGATCTAATGATCTCTTTCAGAATCTTATTTTGCTGATTCTGCAAGAGGTATTATGAGCACAACTTTCAGTAGTTATAGGTTTGGCATTTTTTTATTTTATGACTTCTACATTATTAAGTCAGTACAAAAATTTTCATTTACTACTATTTACTGTGCATGCATGTGTGTGTATATATATATATATATATATATATATATATATATATATATATATATATATATATATATATATATATATATATATATATAAAACTTTGGTAAATTGTAGTTATACCTCCTACAGAAACACCTCTGGCACATGTAGATAGAAATGGTCAGAAATAAGAGAGAAAGGATGCATCCGACTGTCAAAGCTCCAAATTGCCCCAAAAAACTCTGCTTTGGTCCTACTTCATGTGGTTCAGCTGGAGATATGAGCACACCTAGAAGGGTGTGGGTGTACACATAAACACACATACACATAGCAAATTGTAAATATTTGTTGAGAATAGCAATGTGAAGGCTGAGGAGTGTTTCATAGACTAATTAAAATTAGTGTAAAAATCATTATACTTTTCATGACTGCATCGTTGATGTCAATACATTGTTTCAGAATGCCTGATGGAAAGGTAACGAACTGACAGCAGATTAGTCCACTCTCATTTAGTACTTCTTTCTGCAAAGAAAGGTCTGAGGATGCCAGAGAGGTTTGTTGCCCCTGAATCTTTACTTTGCCAGAGTACTCGGAAGAGATGTAGATGCCATGACTAGGGTGGAAGATTCCTAGTTTGGTGTGATTAGAGCCTTGCACCATCTCCCAGTTGACCTGTGTTAGACTCTCATTCCCAGCTAGGACACAGGTAAAGATTATGTTATCTCCCTCCTGACTGAGACTGATAGATATCCTGCTGTTGGAGATGCCTATAGAGACAGAAAAGGCAAATGGTTTACACTTTTATGGCAATATACTCACCGTCTACTTTAATAGGAACACCTGTACACCTGCTCATTCATGCAGTTATCCAATTAGCCAATCATGTGGCTGTAGCATAATGCATAAAATCATGCAGATACAGGTCAAGTGCTTCAGTTAATGTTCACATCAAACATCAGAATGGGGGAAAGTGTGATCTCTGCGACTTTAACCGTGGCATGATTGTTGGTGCCAAATGGGCTGGTTTCAGTATTTCAGATACTGCTGACCTCCTGGGAATTTCACACACAATAGTCTCTAGAGTTTACACAGAATAGTGCAAAAAAAAAAAAAAAAATCTGCAGGCTGAAACACCTTGTTGATAAGAGAGATCAGAAGATAATGAACAGACTGGTCTGAGCTGACAGGAAGTCTATAGTAACTTGAATAAGCTTAACCATGGTAAGCAGAAAAGCATCTCAGAATGCGTGATACATCAAACCTTGTGGATGGTGGATGAGCTACAACAGCAGAAGACCACATCAGGTTCCACTCCTGTCAGCCAACAACATGAATCTGAGGCTATAATTTGCACAGAATCATGTGAACTGGACAGCTGAAGACTGGAAAAAGACCAGGTGATTTTTTTCCCCCTAATCTTCAACTCTCCAGTTTATGTGAGTCTGTGCCCATGATAGCCTCAGATTCCTGTTCTTGGCTGACAGGAGTGCAGTCTTCTGCTGTTATATCCCATCCACCTCAAGGTTCAATGTTTTCTGCTTGCTTTTATGCTCATCACGGTTGCAAAGAGTGATTATATGAGGTACTATATCCTTCTTGGCAGCTTGAATCAATCTGGCCATTTTCCTCTGATCTCTCTTATCAACAAGGTGTTTCCACCCACAAAACTATTCTTGTTTTTCGCCCCATTCGCCCCATGTGTAAACTCTAGAGACTGTTGTGTGTGAAATTCCCAGGAGGTCAGCAGTATTTGAAAAACTCAAACCAACCAATCTGGTACCAGCAACCATGCCATGGTTAAAGTCAGACATCACACTTTTCCCCATTCTAATGTTTGATGTGAACATTAACTGAAGCCCTTGACCTGTATCTGCATAATTGTATGCATTGTGCTGCTGCCACATGACTGGTAGATTAACTAACTGTATCAATATGCAAGGTGTACAGGTGTTCCTTTTAAAGTGACCAGTGAGTGCAAACCACTAATATATCTTTATTATAATAATAATAATAATAATAATAATAATAATAATAATAATAATAATAATAATAATAATAATAATATCTCCTCTTTATAATGTTATAATATTGTACATCTAAACCAGTTGCCAGAATCAAATTTAATATTTGATATTTACTGTGTAATGTATTCTACATGCTGTTTTTTTTCTCTCCAGCGGTTGACTGAACCAGTTGGAAATGTGAAGGTTGATGGCATCGTCTAAAGGATTTCTATGTTTAGCTCACGTTTGATTGCATGTCTAATAGTACATTCTGTACTGCAATCTCATGATTCACTAAAATGTTTTTAAAAAGGTCCAAACCTTCATATCTTCGTATGTCTTCTGACACTGCAGTCATGGTCGGCATTTGATCTGCGCATGCATTCTCAAACTAGTTTTAGCCATCTCTGCGGCAAATATTTGACTGATTTAGTACTCACATGTGCTGAGTTTCTTGGTCTGAAGTTTAGTTCTGTATTTATTAAAATCTCTTAGCAGTTTATATACTATGAGAAGTTTGTTTGTTTTGTTTGACATTTTTTTCTTCAGCACCATAAATACTGAAAAACTAACAGCTACTTTCTGTTACACTGTCACTATAGGTAAACATTATGTGCTCAAAATCTGATTGTAGTAACACTACTCATAAAGGTCGCCTTAATTAACATTATTTAATAAGTCAACGTACATATATTAGCAAAAATAATGTGCATGTTGCTAAATCATGACAACCTCTGTCTCCTTTCCTGAATTTTGCTGCAAAACAATTTTAAAAATTGTTAATCAAGGTGTTGCTTCATATAGGTCATTGAGGGCTTAATTTTACTAAGTGATGAAAATAAATAATAGTTTATGCAGGTGTTATTATTTGGCTTATTTGATTCATTATTAAAAATAATTAATAAAAGTGTTAGTTGCTGTTAAAGGGTCTAATTACTTATGGTCTATTGATGCTGACATACATAGTTTGTTCATGTTAACTAATGCTTTAAATAACGTCAGACAGCCTCAATATAAAGCATGGCACCCATCTGTGAAGACAAAGCAGCCTATGAGATTGGATTTCTGTGTTGCATATGTGTGATAAGTGATCAGACCAGATCCAAATTCTGTTTGGAGAATCCTTGGCAGTCACTGAGCACTTTTTATATATTAATTACTTGAATCTGTGGAAAATGTATTTATTTGTTTATTTGTTTGGTTTACATGTGTTTTGGATTTATGTTTATTTTATAATAATTTTCATTTAAAATGATGTTTGCTTTCTGAGGACATCCTGGTTTTATGAATTATTTGAGCATAATATTATTTTTCATTAATATAACCTTTAATGTTAAGCACACCAATTCAGTTATCTTTGCATACCCTCACAAGAAGTAATTGAAAAATATACTGCATTTTCATTACCAAGGAATACCAATGACTCCACGTCTAATCATATACTTCTGCAAACTGCATACTTTGTGATTTTTTTTTTTTTTGTGAATGTTCAATTAGTTCCCAATTTCCTACTGTGAACTGAATCGTTTTAAAAAAAATGGTTAATTTTTTAAAATAAAAATGCAGGCTGTCAATTTAAAAAAGAAAATTTCAAAGCTATCCTTATGCTTGCGATAAATGCCACTGTATTTGATTTAAGTGGCATTTCACTTCACTGATATCACCAAAATTACCTCACAGTAAGACTATTTGCCTTAAAGTAGGGTTTTAGTTCAAACTATATTTCTAGTTACAGAAGGTAAAGTAATGTAAATACCGACAAAGTACAATATGAAGAATATTCAATATCAGTTATCCTCATGAAACTGTACATATATTCTATACTATATGTCTCAAATACACTTTAGGCATTAGCACGTACCTGTTTTCAGGAAGGAAACGATGAAAAACACACAGAGAGAATTCTTACTCATGGCTGCTCTTTTACACAAACAATGTCAGGACGTTTCCTCTTTTCTCTGTATTCTGCTTTGTTCTGAACTTACTGCGGATATGTAAGAGGACAGAAGAAAAAAACTTCTTTGCATATAATAATCTTATAAAGTTGGTGACTGATCAAAATCTTGCTTCGCAAGTCTTTTTTCTTTTCTTTCAGTTGTGCTTTTTTCCACTGCCAACTCAAGCATAATTCAGCAGGTCTTCAGAGGAAGGAAGTGAAGGCAAGTGCTCTTTAACATGTGGGAGTTTCCATAAAGCTTAGGTCTAACCACAGAAGTACATGCAAAAAACCCTCTGCTATACTTACAGTGTGAGGATTTATCATTTTCAGCTTAACACTGGGAATTTAAGAAGATGTAAGAAGGGAAATAAATGTGGCTCTGTGGTGTGGTTTTTTTTTTGTTGTTGTTTTTTTTTTTTGTGCTATTTTGCTTTTCTATGGCAGAGGAACCTACTGCTCAGTATAACTGCAATATTGTAGCCTTTTCTGTATTTGGATGGTTTTATACCGAGCGAAACCTGGAATCTGTACTTCTTTAGTGTTCCTTCTGTTCATCATTTAGAATCACAGACTTTATATACATCACATGAAAGGTATGATTGAAAGATACTAATGATAAGCCCATGGCTGCAACCAACATACCATGCAAATGTGTGAAACTCAGCTGAGATTAGAGACCTAGTCACATTGAACACTAACTAACAAACTAAACAGTAACCCAAAATTATAACTGAAAGAACCCTTGAGAAAGAACTTGAGAAATGGGCCATTTATGGATATTTCAATAACTGAAACTACCCTCTCAAGTCCTTACATTTGTGTGTGCACAAAAACAGGCCAGAAAACACTGATTTCAAAGAAGATGCCATTTGGGTTGATCAGTAACATGCCTCTCCCTTTACTGAGCATGCTAACACCTAAATAACCAAATTCCCTGATTAAACTAACCTTACCTCACTGTTTCTCATTTAACTTAGCATGGTCTTTAAAACACATTTTGGGTGACTTTAACAGATATTTAAATTAGTATCTATTTCTGGTGTTTGGAGTGTATCAGTGCATTCAACAATTCAAAAACATTCTTTAAAAGTAAATAAAGAATTTTGTTTTATTTTCTTAATCTCTTTTGGCACAAGCTGGCAACTGAACTATATAAGCTAGACAAACCAGCCATGTACATATATATTTAATGGTTGCTCAGTACAAGTAGTATTCATTGTGTATTGTGTATTAATAATGATGCAATGATACAGATAGACACATTTACTATCAAATTTCATATTAAACCAGAGGCCATTTTATCGATTTATTGCCTCAGTTGTATGCTATAAGACAAGGTCACAGTGTCAAGAGTGTCACCTACCCAGTAGAGTAGTAGTAGAGTTCTGCTACCCAGCTGCTCTTTGTTGAAAATTTTGGTTGAGATGGGTCAAATAATGAAAGTGAAACTAGCAGAATAACAAAATGTAAAGATCATTGAGAACTCTGCATCAATGGGAACACTATTCTTCCGGTGCAGATATAAGTAAAACAGTTGCTATTAAAGGCCTAGCCTCCAACATATACTCTGTTATGAAATAAACCATCAAAGCCTAGCTGAACTAAACGAAACTTGGTAATAGGATTTTGGTATAGAGATATCCGATTAGTGAAAGCAGTTTGAGAAGATGTTTGTTTAACATGTTTGGAAGTGTCAGTGTCAGCACTTTGTAAAAGTCAGAGGTAAATCTGCAACTTTAAGTTTTCCAACACAGGAAAGTCATCAAGACAGAGGGCTTTGTTTGGCTTCTCAGTAACATGACAGGCTGCATTTTTTTTTTTTTTTGTCTTATTAACCTCAAGATAGAGAAGAAAGCGAGACTGGTGAGGGAAGTGTTATTTATTGCTGTTAAAGTTATGTTATTTTATTTTATATACAATTCACAACATTAAACATAACTATAAAGAAATAAACTGTAGGACTTGCTGTTGGCAAATTGCTGTGGTATAAGAGGAATAAACCGAACAAAAGTCTTTAGGACATGCTGTATATTTGAAAATTATCAACTGCAGGGTTGGCTTTCTGTCAGGCCACATCACACCTCCTTATCTTTGATTAATTTCCTATAGTAGCATATCCTGTTATGTTTTATTCATTATGTAAGATCCTCCTTCATGTTTATACATGCAGAGCTAGATTGGCCAAGATATACCCTAATGTTAATGACTCATGTTACAGATGTCACCAATCTCTAGTTACCATAGTATATATATGGGTTTTTTTTGTTTGTTTGTTTGTTTGACAAAGAAAGGAATTTTTTAGAATGGCATATGTATCAGGATCAAACAGGGTGTGTTTCAGTCCTTTATTTCATCTAGATGCAATTTGTGAATGCAAACTTATGTGCATTTGTCAAATCCTGTGGCTCCCCCTTGTGGATAATCTTCTGAGTGAGTGAGTGAGTGAGTGAGTGAGTGAGTGAATGAGTGAGTGAGTGAGTTACAAAACAGGTTTATAACATATTCAAGACATTGGCATACACATTCCATGCCTGATTGTCATCCCTCTGCTTTATGTGCTCTCAGGTCCACAGCACCAATTCTCACCACTCAGACAATCAACGTTTGTGGTTGTCAAGGTCGTCTACGTTCGTTCAATCAGTGTGTGTTGTAAGCTATTGATCCTTTAGAAATAATGTAGATAGATATATAGATGGACTTTATTGAGCCCACAAGGGCGACCAAGAGAGCAGTCACTTTACTTAAGGGATAGAAAACACTCTGTACCTAACCACAATTCACATTTTGGCTTTTAATACAAAACAAAGCTAATCCCACCACTGATTAAGTAAGGACTGTGGCCTCATGATCTCTCAGTGAAAATGTAGTAGAGCTTAGCATTAATATTGACTGTAAATAGGGTTGCATCCCAGATGTCTTTAAGTGCTATAAATTGTTCTCCTGTGTCTTTAGACCAAAAGCATTTCTTTTTAGCTTGAATTTGTCACTGTCCTCCCCGTTTCTCCCATCCCCCACTGCCCATCTGTCTGTTCCATACCAGAGTACAGGGAGGCAGAAGAGCTGTGTCGTGACTGCAGGTATTTTGCTATGAGGATGGTGTGGTGTAGCGTTGAGCACAAAACTGCTAAATAACATAAATGCACATTCATTTGTGTTGTTTTAGTGGGTTTAGGTAGAATTCTTACAACCTCTGCTAATATATGCTTTGGGTCTCTTTAAGACTCACATTCATTTGTTTTCTGCTGTTATCCTGTGTGTGTGTGTGTGTGTGTGTGTGTGTGTGTGTGTGTGTGTGTGTGTGTGTGTGTGTGTGTGTGTGTGTGTGTGTGTCAAATAGTAAAAACACAGACACGGATTGTATGGGGATTTGTTTTTTTTTTTTGTTTTTTTTTTTCATTACTCACTTTTAGCCTAGCACGTCTCTGGTCTCCATTCTTCCTCTCCCCCCATGTTATGTGACTGGCATGGTTGCCTAGGAAAAACCAAGGCCAGCTGGGCCAGCTCAGCCCACATCCCCTTTCACCCCCCCAACCTCTTTTACTCTACACCCTTACTTCTGCGCGCGCATGCGCGCACACACACACACACACACACACACACACACACACACACACACACACACACACACACACACACACACACAATGCCTGATCAGTATTTACCATCCCCTCTTGCTGCCTTTCCACTGCTACTGAAGTGCAAGAGAAGAGGTTTTCTTACATCTTAGTCAAAACTGTGTAGTTTGTTACTAGTGATATTATGAGAATAATATGAGAATAATACTATAAGAAAGATGGGAATTATTCATAGTCTAGGAGATTCATGTTTTGATCCACAGGACACACAAGACATGATGAGGGTGAAATATCAAGATATACATAGGGTAGAATAGATCTATAAAATGAATGACTGTAATATAATTTCTGCTGCTCTATTTGGGGAAGGTAAAGCGTAAAGTGTAATGTGGATATAAACTGTAGGGCTACTGTCAGAGGACAGAAACTACAGGTCAACCCAAAAACAGCCTCTAGTGGTGGAATGCAACAGAACTGCAGAAGTTTAGGTTATGGGAAATTAAGCTATTAGCTATTAAGTTACTAGTCATTGGAAAATAATTTTGATCTAGTGATTTGCACGTCACATTGGAAAATGTTACTTATATACATAATTAAACCCATTACCTACAGTAACTAGGTAACAAGCTTGTGGTTAGGTGAGTGAGATGCAAGGCAAGAGAAAAGCTAAATTGTGCTGAGTTGTGAACCTCTAGCAATGGATTTAATGAGTTTTCATGTATGTCCAGCTGCATTTCGAAACTTCAGTTTACACGGTCACTGCTTACGCTTATTTTAACCTCTGGTCTATTTTAAAATCTGTTTAAGGTCTGGTCTGTAAATGCACAGTTAAAAGAAAATATTTAAAAGAAAATACATAATTTAAGAGTAAAAAAAGGGGAGTTAGTTGAACAAATAGATCCAAAGCACCCTATTATGTTTAGCTTCTAATCACACTGAGGAATTTGAATACCTCCCCATTGATGTTCTCTATTGATCAAAATGTCCATATGTCTGTACTGTAACACCGTCAATCCATGTACCTTCACTCAACCAATTAAATGGGAAACTTCTTAGTGAGTGTACTTAGTCTTTGTTATAGTCTTTACACTCTTAGGTAGTTGTAAAAATGTGCTCTTTGTTCTTTCAGTGCCCTGTACTAGAAACTTGAATTTGATGGGGTTTTTTTTTTATATGTATTTTAAAACCTGTTTTAACCAGTAGCAAGAGCAGCTCCAAGTTTAATGTATTGGAAAGCACTTAGTTGAAGATATTCTTAATACAGTAAAGGGTCTTAATGCCAATGTTTATCTTCAGGAATGTCAATTTCCCTAATAAAGATCCATTTTAATGTTAACAGCAACAAAAATAGATAGCCTTTGACACATCTAAAAATGAAACATTGATTCCCAGCACTCTGCAAAGTCACATGTGTACAACAATGTAAATAAACCCTTTACATAGAAGGGGAGGGAGGTTGAGGTCAGAATTGCAGGCCAGTGTTAACACTAGCACCTGCTTCTCACGTCAGACAAGCTGAGCTAACTGGCCTTTCATGCTTTCCATTTGTTGTTGCCTGAAATATATAATGCATTCTGAGGCTTCTGTTCTCCTGACCTCCTTGTAGTACAGTTTCTTTACCAGTGTCTAATATGAGTCTGTCATCCTTAGACCAATCCTTAGAATAAACCAATCTTTAGAATAAATGGTAGCTTGTTTATAAACTATGCCTTATATAGACCTCAGGAAAAATGATAAATGTCTTATCAGTGTGTCTTCATATTGAATTTTGTACATGCCATGTGCTATCTGTGAATAAAGACACAAGGCCACTGGGGCTAGTGGAAAAACCCAAAGGAAAACATGCCATGGGCTACTAAGAGCCAATATCAAAAAATGGCCACTACAAAAGAATGTTCAAGTATATGTCTTTGTTTAATGAGGAATCTTGAGGAATATTTTAGGGGGTACTTTATCTTCTACTTTTTTTTTTTTTTTAATTGTTAGGTGCTGCAGTACATGTCACAAATTAGGTACACACAATTCTACCACTGAATCTGGTCCATTTAAAGAAAACCTACATAAAACCTTTCACTATCAACATAAAACAACATAGACTTCAGCTATGCTACAATAAAACACTGTGTTCATTATGCTACATTATAACCACAGCAAGTATCAATAAATGCTCCAGTTCTGTATAAGGCTATTTGTTCTTTAAAATGGGAGCTATTTGCCCCCCACTGATCACATATAGCTATTCATCAGGCTCTGAAGATGTTACTTTTATAAATGAGTCATAAAAACTAAAGCAAAGCCCCCGTTTTAATGCCACAATAAGGGATTGGTAGGTCCTCTTTTGTTTATATCTGATTTTTGCTCTGTTTAATAACTGCCAAAAGAATGCAGGAGTACAAAAATACATCTAAAAATAGACTATTTGAAGTTTTCAAATTAAGTTCTTCTCATCTCATGTTGGTGGTTTTTGCATTTGAAGGTCTGATATTCAGGAAAGTCACATTTTTGCCATACCAGTGTTCTGTTGAAATCAACAACGTTTTTGTTCTTAAATCCCTGATTGTGGCTGTTGGAACTAATAAGCCTGTACAAATAATTTACTTCATACACAGTTCTCTAAATATTTTATATTTTAAAATTATTAGTTCTCTTACCTAACATTGTCTTGACAAACTTTGTAATACAGCAAATGTAGCATTTATACTATATTAATTTTATACAGAACAACCTAGGAATGCTACAAAAAATAATAACACAAAGATAATAACAAACTGGAATAACATGATGTGCCATTAACCACACACTGTGCTCAATGCTGCAGATTTGCTATGCATCACTGAAACTGCACCTTCTTTACTCCATGTTCAATATTTTTTATTAGAAAAATACCTCCAGGGTATTATATACTTGAAGCATCATGATGTAAAATCTCCTCTTTAAAAAGTTTGTTTCTACTCATGTTAGATTTCACTACAATGAAATGTTATTATATTTATATGAAATAACATGCATTTGCATATCTTTATTTATTTATTTATTTATTTTTAAATTTTTTTTTTTTTTTTAACTCTTTCCAGATTTTATATATGACTTGGAATTTATTTCATAGTTTCTGACAAAAGCATACATGTAAAGTATAAACAAACACTTGTTGCCCTCAAGTGTTATATCTGCATTTTCATCAATATATTTGTATAGATTCCTGACATAAATTAAATGTTTACATGTTAACATATGTTGAAATTTTTAGTATAGTTTTTCATCATTCTTAAACTGTATGGCCAAAAAAAAAAAAAAAAAAAAAAAAAAAAAACCACAAGAGGACACTAGTATGTTTAATGTCAAAAATTATTCTGGATGAACTGCACTAAAATAGATGCTAGCATCCATAATGCATTAGGGTTGCATTAGGCATTATGGTTAATTTATAAAACATGCAAATTATTGTGGCTAATGAAATGTTGACAAAGTGATCTTGTTATCTGTTTTGTCATTGTCTATAAATAGAATCTTCATATTCTGACAGTCTCTTTTTTAACACATTGCATAAACAGACAAACAGATTTTAACATATGTAAAATAAGAAAAGTAAATAATAATTAAAAGAAAACAAATCTAAAAGCGAGCTAGAGTCTATCACTCAAATTCTAGAATTTGTTTTCTTGTACATAATTTCCACTTACACGACAAAATCAACAGCAACTAAATGTTCTTAATTTTCCCCAACATGTCAAGTCTAAGTTATAAACTGCTGCTTTATCTTATATCTATGTGTATCTCTGGGTTAATACCGTTTATGAAATTCAAACATTCCTAAACCACTGAGCACGTACAGAGAGGTTAAGATGCAAACAAGAACAGAGCTATACAATATTAACAGAATGCACACAGACAAAAAAAGAAGAAGAAGAAAAGAAAATTCTTACTAATTTCTCTACCTTCAATAGAGTTAGCTAATATCAGTGTGTAACTGTACAGTTTTCAAAATATAGTATGGCTAGGTTCACACCTTGTGTGTGTGTGTATGTGTGTGTGTGTGTGTGTGTGTGTGTGTGTGTGTGTGTGTGTGTGTGTGTGTGTGTGTGTGTGTGTGTGTGTGCACGCCAGCTTACTGAATATTTCAGAAAATCTCTAGTATTAAAATGGAGATTTAAGTACATACAGACTATTTTGCTTAGTGTAAACCTAGCCAAGTGTTTTTATGACAGCAACCAGCCAACATGCACCTTAACCCACCCCAACCACCCAACTCACAACACATACCAATGATTTCTCAGGGATTGGTTTTTTTTAAAACATGTATTTTAAATAGTTTTGTCACAAAATTGTTTTTTTTTTTAAATCAAAAACTCACAAAATTTGAAAACAAAAAAACAAAACAAAAAAAAAACACATCCATTCATGTTTAATCACTGCTTAAGAATAAGCAGACTTATTGGGTTATACAAAAGTATTGTTTAAAAATTAGATCACATTGCCTCGGCATCGGCATTTGAACCGTTCACCCCCTTGATTAAGAATGATGCTTTAGGATTTCCACTCGAGATCTCACTTGGATCTTTTTTAACTGTATCATTGCCAATTTCTTTATTTAAATCTTATTTTCTTTGAGTAGCAGTATACTGAATATAATTTGTGTATCCATGTGCAATTGTGAGATTTCTTGTTGTTGTTGTTGTTGTTGAAAAACTTAGGTTTTTCTGCTGCATCAAGGGAATGGGTTACATACACACACTTAAACTCCTACCTTACAGAGGTAAATAAGAATCATCACTTATAGAAGATAGTGTGTTTATCATCTCCAAACCCAGCTGTACGTAGACAGGTACAGATTCATTAATCCAGACTATGGTCATTTAGTTGGACCTAATAAGTAATAAAAAATATCAAGAAGCTCTTGCATTATTATGGTAATGACCATGTCTGTGAAAACGCTTTGTGTTTCAAGTAAATCTCAGAAATCTCTATCAGGCACATCAACCATTTTTACTTTACATGTGATTTATTTATGTGGGCATCTATACTAATTGCTCTTAAACAGAGCAGATTAGTGAAAAGACCCTATAGGGTCCATGTTAAACTTAGGTGCGCCCTTGACTTAAGTCTTAAACTGAAGCCTTTGGTATGAAATCATACAAGTTTGGACAATCCAATGTTGTTGTGGAAATACACACCTAATACAAATTAGATGTTATGTGTACAATTAAAACATTATGGTGTCTTTAGAGGAATCACCTGAGGACATTTCTGGACCACTGAATGACCATGGCTGGTACAGTAAGTTACATTAAAGTATTACTCACACAGTTTCTTGTGCTTTGGATGCAACGTGCATGTATTCTAAATATCAAGACTAATTTAAAAAAAAAAAAAAAAAAGAGACAGAACGATTTTAGCATCTTGTTGTGCAGCTGTAGGACTAAGGTATAATCTAACATAATTATGGTTGTACAGTAGAACACACAAGCATCCAGTTGCAGATTACTTAAACATATTACAGGGAAATAAGTAGATGGAACTCCATTACACAGTATATCTGTTACTTCAGGTGTATTCAATCTTACCCGCGAAAAGCCTGTGCAGCTGCAGGTGTTACTCCTGCTTGGTTAGAACAAAAACCTTTAGCCACAGCAGTCCTTTGCGGAAAAGACTGGACACCCTTGTGTAATTTGTTGAAATAATATTTGCATGGTGTTATGTTTTTACATAATTCATTCAACCTCTCATTCTCACTCCAATTTCACTTCTGATTCCATTTGTTAACTGTTATATTATACGTTTTCTTTCAAACATATAAAACCATAATGTTCCAAGACATTGTAAAGGAGTTAGAAAATTAAAAGAATAGGCCCCCCAAAGTCATCCCAAGAGATAATATAGTTCATTACCATAACATGACTGTCTGTCTACCACCCTTTTGACATCACTTTTTCCATTCAGGCCTCCAGAGTGAAGGTTTAGGTGGAAGGCAAAGCACTTCCACCCTGAACAAGATCTATTTCAGCAAGGTGACACCACAAAGGACTTGGCAGGTCCTGTTTCACTCTGTCTTAGACACAAGATCGGGTAATCTAAGCTCTTGGGGTCTTATTTGTTACCTCTTTCTAAGCTTACCTACTGATTTGTTAAAATAACAAATAACGTCTCAAAGATTGTCCCAAACTGTGGACTGTCTTTGTCCACAGGGAACTGTGGACTATGAATATATTCTGTTTTGTATGACCTACTAACCAGTGACTTGCTTATGCTGACTTCACTGTACGATAGCTATCTTTTTGTAACATTATATCCGTCATACATCCCATCCATACCATCTGTCTATTGCATTACCCTGGTTATGCCTTTCACCTCAATCTGCAACCTGTCTTTTTTCTGATCTAACAAAAGAAAATGAATAGTCTTTTTGTGAATAATGGTTTCACTTCATGTGTGACTTACAGGTGTCACGTCAATGCCAGTTAGCAAAATTCCTATAACAATGATAAAACATGCTTATAATTCACCCTTAGCTACTTCTACTGCCAATTTGATCAAATACGAGGGGGTTGGTATGGTGATGATAATAATAAAGTAAAAGGAAAAGAAAATACCCATACGAATAACATGACACCCTTAAAATCATACAGATGTTCATAACATTTCAAGTAACCACCTTAGTATTGGCTGTTGGAATACTGTTATGAATAGTGTATATGATATACATTCAAGTGCATAAAAAGAAAACCACACACTTAAGCTCCATATCCTTAATTCACTTACCAATGCTTTGCCTCATGGTCTTAACTAGAACAGCACAGATATTTCAGTGGAGCTTAAATGGTGCTGTTTTCTTCTTTACTTATTCATTACTTTGACATTTTCCAGCACCTCCAAAAACAAAAACAAAAACAAACAAACAAAAAAAACTGTACATGTAGTTTTATAACTTATAAGGGAACTTGTTTGTCTGTCATGAGTCAATACCAAGTACAACAAAGAAAATATACAATGTCATAAATTTGTTTTTAAAAAGGTTCTAATAAGAACACTTTGCTCCATGCAACAAGAACACAGTTACCCATTCTCAAGATCATTCTCTAGATCTCAAACCTTTTCAGCCAGGGACCCCTTTTGACTATTTATTGGAGCCACAGGGATTTTTATTCCCAAACTTTCCCAAATGCACAGAATATATTTTTATTAAAACTGTCATTAGATTTGACAAATGTGGGCATTATTTCTAGAATAAACAGGATGATAACTAAATGAACTCAAATATATATTTAATAACTCTGATAATGATGGGTTGTTATTTCCACCACTGTAACAAAATATCTTTTTTAAAATCCCTGGTATAGGGGTCCATGGACAGCACATTGAGAACTATGGTTCTAGATAATCAAAATCCTCACTAAACGGATGTGTGCTTAAAAAAAAGTATTACAGTCTTGTGAAGTCTGCAAGGTTTTTACCAGCTTTGTGGTCAATATATGTCCAATTTTGCCCAGTGGCCATAAAGTACTGCTTTACTATAAATTAGGAATTAAATTGCTACTGTTTTTCCTATTAAAGCACACAACCTACATACTGTAACAGGTTCAGCAATCTTTGTAGGCCAACATATTTCTTAAAGACAACGTATTTTCCAAAATGTGATGTACATTAGCAAATGAAGATTAACCAGTCTCCATGCTATCAAATCAAAATATAGGCAGGTAATCAGCCCTAATCAGAATTTGAATTTTAACATTTTTTTTCTCTGGATGCTTCGGTTTCTTATCAGAAATCTGTATTAGAAACAACACTTTATTTATTCCATGTTGCTTCTGATCTCTTTTTAGGTCTATTTGTTTTTAGCCTTACTGATGTTTTACATACTGTATACATTTAGCAAGTTAACAGTAATTTAAGCATTTAAATACATCCTGGTTAGGGCTTCAAATGGTTATATTGTTAATGATTAATCAAAAGAAACTGATAATAAGTGTCTAAATCTGACATTGAGTTTCTGTATAACTAGATGTTGCATGAAGTGTGGATTCTTTGATGGTCCCTCTTGATTTATCATAGCAATTATCAACTCAGAAACTTCAGAAATTTCTGATACATTTCTGATACAAGAATCAGATTAGGATGGGCCAGGTGTTCGAGACATTTGACGGATTGTGCATATTAGACATAATAACACATTATGCAGTGTCCAAGTGAAGGTGGAGAAGGAAACATCTTTTCCTCATTGGGTGAACACCCTAAGACCATCAAGATAAAACATACTGAAAAGTTACTGAAAACTTTTTAACCATATAGGAACATTGTGTTATATTGGTATATTACAGCAACATGATCTCATGATAGGAACTTAATGTTAATTCTTAAGAACCAACTCAAATGAAAAATTACAAATGGTTCAGATTAGAACAAATTGCAGGTTTAGTGGTCCTTGCTTTTCTTATAACTACATTTATATGGAATACAGAGAAACTTCACTTGCTATAATTTTCCAGCAGAAATATTTGATTATGTATATCTGATTACGATGTGCACATCGTTTTGGAATCTCACTTAGGCTCATTATATAACTTTCACTGTCAACAGAAAATATGTTCATTGGCAAAATGGCCAGAATGGATATTATGGTTGGCTGTACATGCTCAAATCACAGCCATTTACTTTCAAAATTTGGTAACCAGGGTCGAGTTTCCCCAAAAGCATTGCAGCACAAAGATCATCGTTAAATGGTAGAGCAAGTATTACACTGAACACTCTCTCAGTTAAGATGATCTTAATTTTGCAATTGCTTTTGGAAAACTCAGCCCAGTAGACATTTTTTTGGCAGAAAGGGGATGCAGGTGGACAGGATTGTATAATTGTATATAATCGCTTGTGCAGACAGTGGACCTTTAGCACTTGTTTGGATGTTTTGGATCAGTTGGAGAAATTTTCTGAGGATGGCAAAATACCTTCTTCCTTTGCTGGCCAATAAACTTCTTTGCTTTGTTTCTGTTGGTTTTCATCAATTCTCTGGGTTTTTTTCTCCTTTGCACAGACCAGTGAGAGGCTTAGTTCTATGATGCATTGCTTGCTATTTATAAACTCTCAGCAGTCGATTCCTCCAAACTCTTGCAGTGACAGATGGAGTAGAATTTGGGTTTGTGACTGTCCCTGTTTTTTTCAGTGTCCTGTGTACCCACGGAGGTTTCAAATATGAGAAATGCTGGTAAATGTTTCTCAGGTGTTAACTTGCTGAAGGAAATGTCTTCATTTTCTAAAACATTTCTTTTGAAATTGAAAATGGCTGTCAAGTTCTTGATTACCAATGCAACTGTTTTCTGAAAAGTAAGTTTAATATTCTAGTTGTGTCCTGATAAGAGGGTGGAATCCACTGAGGCAGTAAGTGACCAACTGATTTTGGAATGAGCTGTTGCAATTACTAGTAGATAACAACAAGGGTACAAAAATTATTTGTGCGTTATCAAATCTCTGCTTTTCATTTCCCATCTCAAGATCAACATCATGCATTTTGGTGGACAAAAATATGAGGCTCTTCATATGTATTCAAAAAGTGCTTTTGAGATCCTCTCAAATGGATTGCTAACAAAACCCCATTACCAGTGATAGTGTGTCTTATTTGTAATGATTATGTCTAGTCCTAAATGCTACTATTTCCTAATGTCTTAATCAAAAATCTGTTAGTTAAATGATAATTACACAAATAAACCATTTTATTAGCTTCTTAACTAAATCCTTTTGTTGCATGATAAATAAAACAAAATTAATGCATTAACCAAAACTCAAACTTGTTGTTTTTAATCATAAAAGCTTACCCAACACATATAACCAAAAAGGTATACTAGCATACATAGTACTGAATACACTATCTGTATTACATCTTGGTTTTATAACTTATAAATTACAGACTGCAGCTATCAAATGTATAGTGGGAAATCATATTAATGCTAGTAAATAAGGTTCAGTGCATAAAATAAGGACTTATCTAAAATGATGACGAATCTTCTCTGTCTGACATATTTTGCATGTCATCACAGTAAGTGCCAGTAACCCAGCAGAAAAGGGTTTTTTTACGTTAGATAAATTTGGTTTTCCCAGTGTAAATGCCACTTCAAAAATATGAGTAAGCAGAGCAGAAAGATTTTTACATTTCATTATGGGTATTATAAGAGTAAGAGTAATTAAAAAAAAAAAAAAAACCTTAGCAGCTACTGTACAACATTCAGACAAAACAGTTTCTAAAGCATACATTTAGATTATCATAAAGTGCCTAAAGATTGTGCAGTCTTATTTGCAACCTTATTTGCAACTCAGCATGTGTTAATTCACACACACATACACACACTGTACTGCATTGTAGAATATGGTCAGTATCCTAACAAATTTTCTTGTTGCATATTCATTCTATCTTAACAAATTGTTGCTTTCATTTTTTGCTGTGATGAGGCATTGTTAAACTAACTCAAACTAACTTAAACTAACTTCATGTCTATAAGAAGATTTTAATTCTAAGTTTGTCTATATATGTAGGATAAATGTTTTGTTCTGGGGCAAAATATGAAAGGAACCCATTTGAGTGATATCAAAGCTCTTCCAGTTTCTAATGTTTGGCCTCCAGGTGTGGGGGGAGAGGTGTTTCAAACATCTAACTTTTAGCTGACAGCCCTCCTCTTGCTACACCAAGTCAGATTCCACTACACACTGCTCTGTGTATTCCTTCACCAGCTCCACTCTCAAGGTCTCCCTGAAGAAATCAGCCATGGGCTTCCACAGTGGTGGGTCCAGGAAAACCTGGCACATCACATGGCCCTTCAGTGTGCTAGTGTGGCGCCTCAGGTGACATAGGAGCTGCTGCACAGCTAGAGCCAGATCTTTGCCAAACATGTCAATGTTGAGGTAGTACCAGTCGTCGCCAATCGGAACACGAAAGGGGAAAGTGCACAGGCTGGCCATAGATGGGCAACAGGTGTCATCCACCATCCAATCGATGTCTTTCTTCAACAGGATATCCATGTTGCTGGGCATGGGTTTGAAGGGCTGCCAGTCTTGCACAATGGTGCCATTGGGTAGTACATCCTGCATTGCCTCACTGCTCAAAAAAAGCTGGTGGACATCTGCGGCCTCTAACCTCACTGGGGTGCTGGAAGGAGCCAGGCCATCTCCTTCAATACTCACATTAAGCCCAAGTTCAGTGAGGTGTAACTTTAGGTCTTCAGCACGGAAGCGTACCAGCAGGATTCCCTTTAACAGGAGTTTTATGATGGTGTGAGAGAATGTACAGTACAGTATGACTGGATCAGCACTGTCTACTACCCATCACTCTGTACCACCAAATTTAGGAAGAATTAAAGCATTTACATAATGAAAATAAAAATGTTTGAGACTATGTACAAGTACAACATTTTATTTTAAAAAAGGTATATGCTACAATGTATTGTTATACAGGTGCATTTTAATCGTTACTGAAGACAAATTCCTGCAAACATTCTGTGTAACCTATCCTACTTGCATGCTCAAAAACTGCTTAATAGCAGCCATTCTTTGATGAGAATTTCATCGGTCATCTGTATTATTCTATCAGCTCTGCATCACATCACGTGTACAACACTTTGTTTTCCCACAGCATTTGTTTAAATGTTAGATGATTGAGCATACTCATAGTAGGATTAATTAAACACCAGTCTCAGTAACCATACTGCTTTAGTGCTACTTGCAATACGCTCATAGGTTAAGCAGTGACTTGTAAGCCTTTTATACTAGGTTTGCACAGCAGGCAGAGGCACTGCGCACTAAGCTTGTGTCTATGTTTTGTTACTTGCCCTGAGTGGTACATTAGTAGTTTCTTACTGTTATAATAAGTCAAACAGTACAAGGGTGACATTTTGTAGCAGCGGTAGTCCAAGCAGTTGGTCATAATTTCCAGCTTTGTTAAAGTTCAGCCTAGTTAGGTATGTTTGAACAATGTGACAGTCAATACATTGTTTTTACTAACCCATTGCAAGAAAGTACAGAAAGGAATGTTTGATAATAGAATTATATTAATATAAAATAAATTGGTTAAATAAATGCTATCACTGCTGTCACTTACTTGACTACTCATGTTCACCCCTACCTGTTTAGTGATGAGCCTGTACTTCTGGAAGTCCTTGGGCCCCAGCTGGTCATCTCTGGTCAGTCTGCTCACTTTAACTTCAGGATACTTGGATTTAACGAGCTGAGAACAGAAGCGGAGCAGCACCCGTGCAACTCCCTTGCCCCTCTCCTGAGGGGCCACACGGAGCCCTTCCACCAACATAGTTTCTCCATCGTCAATAACACATACTGACTCAAGTGCAATCTGGAAAATACAAGACAAAACATGGCTGTTTATACAGGTACTAAGGCCATGTATCCTTTTCTGGTACGCATTTACAACAGCGGAAGCAATGTGTTTTCGAAAGCCTTGAATATCTCAAAAAACAAATTAAAAGATACCAATATCTTTATAGATACCAATTGTATTCTTCAATATTGTTCATTTCACCTGCTTACTTTTCAGTGCAAGTATACAAATAATAATTACCAGGCAGTGGCTTATAATACATGTAATTATGTATAAATATTTGTAGATAATCTTACCACTTTGCCTTGCTTGCGAGCAAGGATGACAGTACGGTTTGTCTCCTGCAACCAGGCCTGATAGCGGGTGGGAAGGTAGTCTAAACCACCATAGATATCCTGGCTGATGGCCATGATGTCCTCAAAGTCTTCCTCGGTAGCCACAGTGAACTGTAGTCCGGTATGAGGAGGCACCTCAGGGAGGCAAGTCAGGCTGTTCTCAATCTTCATTGTTTATTGCTGGCAGTGGAGCAGGAGAGGAACAATGTTCATTTGTTTTCTATTCCTGTTGTCTATTCCTAGTTTTTATTTACCATTTGTGACTTTTGCATGATTAAATGTGTCTATTTAACACATAGCTACTGCATATATTAAGTGTATGTACTTAACATTAAGCCTAATTCATGACACCTAGGTTTTTGAGATTCCTCAGAACAGCTTAACCACAAGAAAACTTTCACACACAAGGGATCAGCACTATAGGATCAGCCCAAAATTGATCGCTGCTACATGTGACGTCTTCCTACTGCTAAATGACATGGTGATAAATAATAAATTGGCATAATTAGTGGAAACTCTGGACGAAGTTCATCATACCCTACTTCTCTCCAGTGTCTATTCTTCTGGGTTTTTAATCCATTGTTGAAATGTGAGAAACTTTCATCGGTGTGTTATCTTAATCTATTAAATATCACTGTGGGGTTATGGTAGTCTACTGATTTCTGAGCTTGTGTTCGGAACACTGCCTCTGAAAGCATTCTTGGGCAGATTATTTGGGTGCTCCACAATAACATGTCACGTAACAAAAATTCCATTAACGATTTATTCACAGACAGTCAGACAACATGGTATGATTTCCATCCAATACAAATGTAAGGGCAGACAAAAGGCTATTTGTCCTTGCATTTATATATTGGATAGTGGTTATTTAACTGATAATACTGTATGTCTGTACAATCAATGCTTGCTGTCTATTTAGCTTATTGTGGAATAACTAATGTGTTATCCCTTTTCCCACTATCTTTAATCCTTACTAAACCCAAATTAATCTAGCCCAAACAATACAGGAATATCTAAAGCCAACAGTTATATCCAATTCTATAAGAGTAAAACAGAATATTGGCTTGACCCCATAATAAGCTAAAGCACAGATGTTTCTTCACATTCAACCAAGAAAACACAGCATATCACCTACTAATGCTGTAAGGGTTGATTCACATTATAATATTTATTATACTGGGTATAAAAGATTTCTATAGATTTTTAGGTCTATAGATAACCAACAGGATATTTCTTTCTACTTACAGCTAAATAATTAAAGAATCCAGAGCAGTTATTTATTTCAGTGAAGATCATTGGCTGGCATTAAAAAAATGTCAAATAAAGTAACTGTAACAAATAAATAGAATGATTTAAGTCCAAAACCCACCTATTGGGAATGTTAGTACACATTTTGTTGTCATGAATTGCACACCAATGAGAACCCAAACATTCATATACTGTATGTGTTGTAGACCAAACAACTGTGAACAGAGCTGTAAAAATATATATATTTTAAAATGCTTGGTGTTAGGGGTATTAAGGTATTACTTAGTGGCATAGTCAGGAAATAATTTCGAGGGTAGGGGGTGAGGAAATATACTAAATAAAAATCACCATGTGATCTGTACAATTAAACTGATACACAAACTTAATCAGAATCTATCTATCAACCAATCTTGCCATATCAGCAACATTGATATAAAATACCTTTATGACAGTGATAATCAAAATAACATGCTAATAATAGGGGGAAATTAGATTTTTTTTTCTTTTTTTTAAAAAAAAAACTGTGTTATCCATCCAGGAATAAGTACTTTGAAATTAATCTTTTTTTTTTCTTTTTTTTTTTTTTTACTAATAAAATCAGGTTGGTAGTGTTTCCTATTACCCCCTCCCTGCATGCTTTAATTTTTTTTTAATTTTTTTTATTGCACTTTATGTCCTGTCAGCACTGGATGCCATACATGTATGTCGCACTGTGGGTTCATTTCATCTCACTGTATACTGTACATTGTATATGGTTGGGATGACAATAAAGAGCTACTTGACTTGAAAGCATAATTAGATGCTTGCTTATTGTTGATTAACTGTATACATTATGACCTGATCATCTGAATGACTTTGCGGTATTTTTGGACGCATCAACACTAGCCAAACATTGCACAGGGGCAGTAAATCGGTCACTGCAGCATTTTGGCTTCATCATTATTAATCACTTATCTATGTCCTTTCAAAACCAGTTAATACAGTTTATTTATATATATATATATATATATATATATATATATATATATATATATATATATATATATATATATATATATATATATATATATATATATATATGGGGTTACCCCGTTTTGGCTATTGTCCTTTAGAAAGGTTATAACAACAGCAAAGAAAATGCATTTCTCAACAAGCCTGATAATTATTTACAGTATTTTTTTTTTTTTTTTTTTTTTTTACAATTATTCACATAACAACTGCTAAAAGGCCCATATAACAAAAAAGCCATTTCTCTCTCTCTCTCTCTCTCTCTCTCTCTCTCTCTCATTATCATATATCAAAAGTTATATATATATATATATATATATATATATATATATATATATATATATATATATATATATATATATATATATATATATATATAACAAAAACATACTGAAGATAAATAAACTAACAAGCTTGAATGCAGGATCTTGATCAAAATAATGCAAGACAGTTTACGAGTACACGATTATACACGATATCTGACATACATGCTCATACAGCCCACTGTGCACCATCCCCCAACAGCCCCCCGTCTCTCTTTCTCACACACACACACACACACACAAACACAAACACACACACACTTAGAAGACAATCCAACAAAATATTCATATGTAGCTGTGTTTTTAATGACTATTTAAGGCTCCTGTTTGGTCTCAGAAAAGCACACACACTGACATCAACGACATCCTCCTAATTCACCTTATTGGTCCTTCCATTTTTATTAAGACTGTGCTGGCTGCGCAAATCCGAGAATAGCGCCAGCAACTGATAGGCGTTCTGGCACGATCTACTCAACAGAAACAGCTGCTCAAGACTCGGGATCCGTGCAATATTATCCTTTCGAAAATGATCACGTTTAGCTATTAAAGCTGGATAGGCGTAAGTCGCGTTTGTAGACTTTATTTCTTTAATTAGAGCGATGCCGGTAAGACACTTGCGTTACTCAGGGCTACGAGAGGCACAAAGTGCATTGATACATTAATCAATGAGAAAAACCACAAAAGGCAAAGCACCAAGGCTTCTCCCACGACCTGGGATATGGGCATCATTCACACACATTCACACAGAGCTTAAACATCAATTAATGTGTCTCCTCTAGACATGTTAGCCATCTCCTTCCAGTGCCGGTAAAATTCCACACAAGATGGCCGTTGGGGGAGGTGGTGGTGAGAGGCTGCTACGGAGAAAATCAAATGTATTAAATGCTCATGATAAGACTGAAAAAAAAAATTAAAAAAAAAAAAAAAAAAAAAAAAAGGCCAACATTTTTGACGCACTTTATGTGAGGAATGCAAATATAGCGCTTTTATCATTTGTCTTTTGATGTGCTGTAGGACTTTACTGTGGATAAAAGGATGAGATAGAAATCGTTAACGGAATTTTACTTACCTTGAAAGGCGCCTGGAGGGCGTTCGCAGTTCTTACAGGTTTGCAGGGATGAAAACGGGCCTCTGACAGACACGCAGGTGCTGAAAACGCAGGGTTGCAGGTTTAAAATGCCCCTCAGCTACAGAGATAATTTTAAGCCGGGTCTGCACAGGCTCTCAGTATGTCACTTTAGACCACTCCCCCCACCCCCTATACTCTATAGAGTCAGAGACTACGTAATCTATCCAGTAACATTCAGTCTCTCTCTCTCTCTCTCTCTCTCTCTCATGGGGATGCTGCAGATCACGGAAAGCCTTTTTGGACTGTTATTTCCGGTTTCCATGTGGAATTCGGTATTATTATTACTATTATTATTTTTTTTAAATGACTTCTATGAAATTACATTTCTGGTTTGTTTCAGTATATATTCAAGCTAATTTACTTAGTTTGTTTACTCAGTTGTTTTTCTAGAATTGATCATACTAAACACTAGAACACTAAATAAGATTAAATACAGGTATAAAGGATACTGACATGTAGACTATATGGCCAAAAGTTTGTGGACACCTGACTGTCACACCCATATGACGCCCTTTTCCACAAAAAGATTTTCCTTTACTGGAACCAAGGGCCCCGAACATGTTTAAGTTTTCTTCACTCTGATTCTCCTCCTCGAAATAACAGAAACACAACAACATGTGTAACTATACAAGACGGATGATATTACAGTGTGGATCCCACCAGCAGGATTGTGGAATGATATTCTGTATCATGTCTACAATTGGGGAGGGGCACCTAGGTGTGTCAAAAGTAAAATACAGACTTAACACAAACATGTTCTGGTGGCCAAACATGGATAAAGACATAATAATAATAATAATAATAATAATAATAATAATAATAATAATTTACAGGTAGATTATGTCAGCCCATTTACGGCAGTTAAGGGAGGATATAGATACATGTTTATATATATTATTTGTATTATATTATTTGTATTTATTTATTTATATATTTATAGATAATTTGAGTAGTTTTTCGGGCAAGGCTTTTAGGGTGGGACGGTGTCCACTCCGGAAGGTGCTGCTCTCATTTGTTGTGGCTTAGCTACATAGTTTTACAACAGGCCTAGTTAATCAGAAGCATTAAATGAAGCTAGTCATCCTGGATACCGTTACATACATCAGCCTCATCTAACTGGCAGAGGAGATGTTGCAGTTATTTATAATGATATGTCACACAAAAACCTGGACAATAAATTTGACTCATTTCTCAAGTTCTTTAAACTAACATAAAATATGTAGCCACAAAAAATAAGTCTATCCAATCGATTCCACTAATTATTCATAAATTATTTACAGACCCCTAGCATTGTATTCCGAATTTCTTTGTGAATTTGCAGATTTCATCTCAAACCTGGTTGTTTCTTTAGACAAAGCATTATTTGTTTAATATTATTTAATATGAGACTTTAATATTCATTCTGATAATCTACAAGACCCTCTGAGAACAGCAGTTGTGTCCAGTCTAGATTCAGAAGGGGTTAATCAGATGTGTAATTGGACCCACTCATAATGGTGGTCACACTCTTGATTTAAGACTAACATTGGCATTAAATATAGAAAATATAGTCACACTTCCACAGTCTGAAGCTATCTCAGATCGTTGCATCATCTTATTTAAAATGGGTCTTAGTCATATTATATGCACGTCACCATGCTACATTCACGTCAGCTACTGCACATAGTTTTTCAATAATGTCCCAGAGTTTTCAACTCATTTGGAGCACCATCTGACCCCACAGAACTTGATCAGGCAATTGAAAACTTGTGTACTAGATCCCTTACCGACATGTTTCTTCAAACAGATACTACCAAAAGCAATTGAACCTCTTCTAAAATAATTACATTTATAGCATTTAGCAGACGCCCTTATCCAGAGCGACGCACAAGAGTGCTTTCAATTCTCCATCAATGAATATTTCATTTCTGGTTCGTACGATTACAACGAAGTGCACTGAACACAAACCTGTTGAAAAGAGAGCAACTGTTAGGAGCTTAACTAACTATCAAGGGGTAAGTATTTAAGAAAGAGGTATGTCTTTAGGCGTTTGAAGATAGCCCGCGGCTCAGCTGTTCTGACATTGATGGGAAGTTTATTCCACCACCTTGGTGCCAGAACAGAGAAAAGTCGTGAGGCAGATCTACCTTGTATCCTGAGAGAGGGTGGGACCAGTCGAGCAGTGCTTGTTGACCTGAGGGAGCGTGGTGCGGTGCGTGGGGTGAACAATAATAAATAATAAATTCTTCACTTAGTATTGGCTATGACCTAGATCCTTTAAACTAGCAGTTATCAAACCCCTGATTAAAAAACCTGACCTCGACTCCTGTCAGATATCCAACTGTAGGCTGAATCTCCCCTTTATCTCTAAGATCAGAGAAAAAATTGTAGCACAGCTGTTATTCTCATGCCTACATAAGAATAACATTCATGAATTCTGTCAGTCAGGATTTAGGCCTCATCATTGCACCGAGGCTTGCTGCTAACTAGTATGTTATGTCACAGCATTTATTATTATATTGTAATATTGAACAATCCAATAGAGGTGTGGGGGGGAGTGAGGAGCATTACTGCCATGAAAAGGCCAGAAGGATCAGTTCTCTTCACGTCCTCAAATGTCCCCTTTCACACCTCAGCTGCCCCCTCCTCCTCCACAGGCTTTCCTGCAGCATCACAAGATTGGGACATAACAGCCACAGCCCACCTCTTCTCACCAGAAGACAATGCAGAGACAGAGAATGACATCAATACACATCCTACACCCAGGAATACAGCATTACCACCTGGTACCTAATATCTGGAAGACATCCTGCATAGTCCCTGTGCCAAAGAAAGGATGTTCCAGTGCCCTCAATGACTTCAGGCCTGTGGCCTTAACATCACGTATAATGAAGACCCTTGAGAGGCTGGTTCTGCAGCACCTCAGGCCCTTGGTATGCAACTTCCTGGATCCGCTGCAATTTGCATACCAGGCTGATATTGGTGTGGAGGATGCCATCATCTACCTGCTTCACCTGGAGAGGCCACAAAGCACTGTGAGGATCATGTTCTTTGATTTCTCAAGTGCTTTTAACATGGTTCAGCCCCTCCGGCTTGCTGGGAAGCTTTCTGTGATGCAGGTGGACCAGGACCTTGTGGCCTGGATTACAGACTACCTCACTGACAGGCCACAGTATGTCAGGTTGCAAGGCTGCTTGTCAAACGTGGTGACTATCAACACTGGAGCACCCCAGGGAACTGTACTGTCTCCATTCTTGTTCACCCTCTACACCTCTGACTTCTTCTTCAATTCGGGAACATGCCACCTACAGAAGTTTTCGGATGACTCCTCCATTGTTGGCTGTATCACAGATGATAAGGAGGAGGAGTACAGAGACTTTATTGAAAGCTTTATTAGATGGTGAGACAACAACCACCTCCAGCTCAACATCAGGAAAACCAAGGAGCTGGTGGTGGACTTCCGGCGCAGCAAGAGGTCCCCCACCCCTGTCACCATAAGGTGGGAGGGAGTGGAGCTAGTGGACACCTACAAGTTCCTAGGGGTGCAACTCAATAACAAACTGGACTGGTCAGACAACACCGAGGCTCTCTATAAGAAAGGACAGAGCAGGATGCTGTTTCTGAGGAGGCTCAGGTCCTTTAATGTGTGCACTAGGCTGCTATGGATGCTTTACCAGTCTCTGGTGGCCAGTGTTATCTTCTTTGCTGTGGTGTGCTGAGGAGGTAGCATTGGGACTTGTGGTACTAAGTTCCACTGAGCTCTGCATTTCACTGTACCATTGAATTTTTGCTAACAGCTCTTGCATTTAGCCCATGGCCACTGCCAGCTCAGCTATTTTGCTTTCCAATACAGTCAGAGCACTCATTCTCTCCTTTCCACAGGACTGAGCAGTCAAACTCTCTGTTGGCTGCTGTTCTTCCTTTGATCATGCCACAGAGGAGCTCACTGTTCTTTTCCTACTGGCCCCTGCAGTCTCATGGGTTGCCTGCAACACTACACACTGCACTCCTCCAGCACTGGGGAAAGTTGCTGAATAGGGCGCAGTTCTTTGATAGCCCGTGAGGGGAGCTTCTCATGTCACAACTGGCATTATGCTGCAGTTAGGGCAACAGTGTGTAAGTGCTTCTTGTAGATGCTGCAGTGTCAATACAAGAGATTAAGAGAACATAAAAGAAGATTAAAAAAAAAAAAAAAAAAGTTCAACAATTCACATCACAAGAGCAATAATAAGCACTAGCCTTGAGGATGGGAGGGAAGTTTGTAAGGTATGGTAGATATTAGGACTATGAATTATTTTATTTTATTTTATTTTATTTTAGTTTAGTTTAGTTTAGTTTATTTTCACAATGATCTCATAAATATTTTGGCAGCCCAAGTCCTCCAGGTGCCGCTGTTGCCTACATCGCCGCCAAACGCGTTTTTTGTGCTGTTGTCCTTTTTGGCCTTTCTAGCGACTCGTTTCAAAATACCACTAACCGCAACAACGAGTCGTTGCAGTAATTCATCACCAGCTTGGTAAGTTTTCATTAAAGACAAGCACTAACATTTTTTTTCTGTGTTGAATCGTGCGTTGATTCGGAAAACCGAAGACTGTGACACAATGGTGTAATTTGTTTGGCTAAGCGATTCGTCAATGAGCTATAGCTTGATTAGCTGGCTAATGTTAGCTGTTTCGCTAACTAGCCATTTTCATGAACATAGTAGCTGTCGGGTTTTCTTATAGCAAATTATTATTATTATTATTTCCCGGTAAAGATATGTAGCTATAGCCGTAAGTCGTAATATGTTAAGTATCTACCTATTATATTAATGTACAAGAGTAGTGAAGAGCTGCGTGATGGTTCTCAGGCTAAACATGTGAAATGACTCAGTGACTCCCTTCCAAATCCTAGTTTCTACTTTGCCCAAAACTTAACTTTCCTTAAGGAACTCTATAGTGTGCAGCTCAGTACTCTGTGATACACAAACACCATGATTATGATGATGATGATGTGTGTGTTCTTTCAGTCGTTATGAAGCCTCCATCCCGTCGCCGGATCACACCATCTCGTTTTTTAGAAATAAAGAAGACTGAACCAGTAAGCAGGTTTCGTCCTGGGTGCCATCGACTGGAACAGCGGAGCCTCCTACTTGCCCTGAAACAACAGAAAATGTTAAATTCCGAATTAGACTTTTTGGCACTTCGAAAGAAAGTTCCCAAATGGTCTCTGCTTCAGGTATGTATGTCCACAGTGAACCTTTTATTAGGTACAGACAAGAACATTGTACAAAAACATCCTGTGCCTGTAATACCAGTGTGTACGGTGCTGTGTTTGCTTTTAGATACAGAACATGATAAAGTTTTTGAGGAGGTGCGTGGTGAAGCGGGTGTATCTGCAGGTCCAAAAACAGAGACGTGAGGAACAAAAAACCAAAGTACCAGCAGAACTATGGACAGAACTAGCACAGAAAATGGCTGGTGTCCACGAGGAAACAATATCTTCTGCGTTCTCTCAAGTATGTGATCATATTGGAAGAGATTACCGATTTTCTAGTGTTTGTGATACTGTAGTATACAAAGAAGGAATATTTTCAAAGAATTTGTCACTTAAATTTGTTTATATGTATGTGTCTATGTACAGTGGGGTCCAAAAGTCTGAGACCACATTAAGAAATTTGGGAATAAACAGAAGGTTTTAGAATTTAAATATTTAAAACAAAGTAAATGTTCAATATCTTGAATATTTAATATTCAAGGCTCTGTTCTATTTCTAGGTCTCTATTTAAATCAGGGCTCGACATTAACGCTTGTCTGGGACAAGTGAATTTTTGGGCAGGCTTTTTTTAATAATAATAACTGCCTTTATTTGTGATATAGCCTTTGTGATACAGTCAGTTATAACCAAGTTTGTTCTTCTACAGCAGACACCAGGAAAGTGCAGGTTTAAACAAGCAGTTGCTTAGAAACAAGTTTGATCAATCGGAATTCGATTCGACTATAGCTCAGGCGATAGCAGCAAAGCACATCTTTTTCATTTTATAAAGTGTAATGTTTCTCAAGCCTCCGTAACCCGGTCAAGCGCCTGGTAAAGCATCAAACAAAAAAAAAAAAACGGAATCTAACACAGGTTATGGAAATAAAACGGAGAGGAAGCTTATCCCTGCCTGGACATGACGGGTCATGTTCACAGCTCCGTACACTTGCTGTAATGTTACTGTAGCTAGCTACATCGCTACCCAGTGTAAGTTTACTTTTCTGCTGCAGAGAATCGAGTTTATTGCATATGGATTGTATTGTTTCGTAATTTTAGACAACATAGAAACAGAAACTTTGACATGTTGCTTGAGTTTGTCAAAATGTACAGACTTTCAGCTGCACACAACAAATGCTTCAAAGTGGTTTCCCCAAATTCAACTGAAAATGCAACTTATGACTTTTCCAGTTTCAAAATTATTCAACCCCTTCATGGCAAGCATCTTTAGTACTTAGTAGAGACCCTTTTGCTGTTATGACATGCTGCAAATGAGATGCATAGCCAGACACCAGCTTCTGGCAGCGTTCCTGAGGAATATTAGCCCGTTCCTCACGAGCAATGGCCTCCAGTTCAGTAATATTCTTGGGTTTGCATGTTCTTCAAATCCCACCAGAGATTTTCTATGGGGTTCAAGTCAGGTGACTGTGATGGCCCTGTGGAATATTCCAGGATGAATTCTGCAACCAAGCCCTGGTGGAATTTGAGGTATGCTTGGGATCATTGTCCTGTTGGTAGGTCCAGTGACGCCCAAGCTTCAGCTTCCTCACCAACAGCATGACGTTTTCTCCTAGGATTTCCTGATACTTCAATGAATCCATCTTGCCTTCCACACACTGCAGGTTTCCAGTGCCAGAGAATCCAAAGCAGCCCCAGAGCATCACCGAGCCACCACCATGCTTGACTGTGGACAAGAGTGTTCTTTCTTCATTCTTCTTTCTCCTGACATACCGCTTATCCATTGTGCCGAAAAGTTATTGCTTCTAAACCTCTCCAAGCAAGTAACGTTTTTACATGGACAAGTGAATGACAAATTTACAAATTTAACCACATGACAATGCTCAATGTCAAGCCACGTCATTGTAAGCAAATTTGTGATATTGAGCATGTTAACTGCTTTGTACAAAAATGTCAGATTTTCCTCATGTTTAAACTCTTAATGAAGCATGTGTTCAGACGACACTGATGGATTTGATCTAAAATGGATCATAAAGTTTTGCACAAACTTGTGGAGTCCATGCCAACTTGAGTGCACACTGTCATTAAAGCAAAAAGGGGACAAATCAAATACTAATAATCTCTGAAATTCGAAGGTGAAATTGAAGTTGTAGAGTTAAATATGTAGTTGTTGTCAATAGTATATTTTCTAATGAAAATTGTCGTATTAAATTAGAAAAGAATGCAAAATAGAAGCATTTTCACTAGGGGTCTCAGACATTTGGACCCCACTGTATCTTCATCTTATGAACATGTATCTTGGGAAGCAGCGTTTTATCGAGTTGATTTTTCTGTACCATCAGATGCTGGTAATTTCTGCCACAGAGCCCTGCAGCCTCCTCCACTCTGATCCTCCACGCACCACTGACTCTCAAAGTCTTCTAACCAGCGGCTTGCGCACTATACCCCTGAGGCCGATGCCTAAATCCCACCCTGGCTCGCCTCCTCCAGTGATAATTCTGCCTGGACGAACATGTAAAACCCCTCAGTCACATGGGAAGGACGCAGCTTCCAACCCCTCTGCCCAAAGCACCACTGAAACGTCATCTGCCATTGCTGAAGAGGAGCGAAGTGAGTTACAGCAAAAAATTGAGGCAGACAAAGATCCTGCCATGCCATCCACATCAACTACCCCTAAATCACCCCTGAGTCAACCTATCTCAAAGCCACCAGTGTCTGCTTCAAGTGCTGTTCCTTCTGCTGCGCCCTCGCTCACATCAGACACTGATCAGCCAGATAAGCACGCCGAATGTGGACAGTCTGAGCAAGCCTGGCAATATAGACCAATGGGAATGAAGAGTGTAGTGGATTTTGAAAAGATATACCAATTTTTGAGCAACATCATTCTCAAAAAACACACTCAGCCTCTTACTGCTATGGGTATGTATTCTTCTTAAAATTATTTATGTCTACATATTAATTATGTTGTCAATTGCCATATTTACTGTCTTTAATTAATGATCCTGTTTCGTAAACCCCATACTTCTGATATGAATACTGTGTGTGTATGTGTGTGTGTATATACACACTCACTATCTACTTTATTAGGAACACCTGTACATCTGCACATTCATGCAGTTATCTATTCAGCCAATCATGTGGCAGCAGTGCAGTCTAAAAATCATGCAGATCCAGGTCGAGTTTTGGGTAATGTTCAGATCAAACATCAGAATGAAGAAAAAGTGTGATCTCTGTGACTTTTATCATGGCATGGAAGTTGGTACCAAATGGGCTGATTTGAGTATTTCAGAAACTGCTGATCTCTTGGAAATTTCACACACAACAGTCTGTAGTGTTTACACAGAATGGTGCGAAAAACATCGAGTGAACGACAGTTGTGTGGGTGGGAACACCTTGTTAATAAGATAGATCAGAGGAAAACAGCCAGATTGGTTTGAGCTGCCAGGAAAGATGTAGTAACTCAAATAATCACTCTTTACAACAGTGGTGAGCAGAAAAGCATCTCAGAATGCAAAACACATCAAACCTTGAGGTGGATGGGCTACAACAGCAGAAGACCACATCAGGCTCCTGTCAGCAAAGAACAAGAATCTTCAACTGCCCAGTTTCAGTGAGTCTGATGTTTTTCTGCTCGCTACAGTTGTACAGAGTGGTTGTCTGAGTTGCTGTAGCCTTTCTGTCAGCTCAACTTAGTCTGGCCATTCTCAGATGACCTCTCTCATCAACAAGGCGTTTTCATCCGTCCCTCACTGGGTGTTTTTTCTTTATTGCACCATTCTGAGTAAACTCTAGAAACTGTTGTGCATGAAAATCCCAGGAGATCAGCAGTTAAAATACTCAAACCAGCCCGTCTGGTACCAACAATCATGTCTGCTGCCAAATGATTGGCTCATGATTAGCATGAGTGAGTAGGTGTCCAGGTGTTCCTAATAAAGTGCTTGGTGTGTGTGTGTGTGTGTGTGTGTGTGTGTGTGTGTATGCACTCATATGAAATCAAAGATGATTTCAAAATAATGGCCATAAAGGGCAGTAAACAGTAGTAAATGAAACGTAAAAAGTCAATATTTGGTGTGACACACAAACAAATGTTAAAATAAAATTTCTTAACCTTATGATAAAAAAATTCACAAAAATATTCTGCTCTCATGGATATCAAACAATTGCAAACACAACACAGGTTTCTCCAAAAAAAATTTGTTAAATATAGGTGTGCAACAATTGTTGGCACCCCTATGAATTCATATATTCAAAAATATATTTGAAGTATTCCCACTGATATTTAGTACACCTGGGTGATTAGGAACAGGAAATTGTTCAACTATGGCTTCCTGTTTTTTATATATATATATATATATATATATATATATATATATAGGGGTATAAATATGAGGTAACACATAGGCCAAATTCCCTTAGTCATTCATAACAATGAGTAAGAATAGCAAGGAATAGAGCTGTGATGTGCGGCAAAAGGTTGTTGAGCTTCACAAAATGGGAAGTGGCTATAAGAAAATAGCACAAGCATTGAAAATGCCCATTTCCACCATCGGGGCAATAATTAAGAAGCTCGAGTCAACTGGAAATGTTATGAAGAGGACGTGTGTCTATATTGTCTCAACGCACTGTGAAGAGGATGGTTCAAGTGGCCAAAAAATCTCCAACGATCACAGCTGGAGAGTTGCAGAAGTTAGTTGCATCTTGGGGTCAGAAAGTCTCCAAAACTACAATCCGGTTTGATCACGACTTAATTTTTCTGTGTACTCAACATAAAAGCATTTTTATTGACTGTTCTGGAGGCAGCAAAAGCTTGGCGCAATCCCGCAGCATCGTGGATGAACAAATTTGGTTTTACTTTGATCAGGGACTTACTCAAGCTGAAATAGCTCTATGTTCGTTAGTGACTGACAACTTCCATATTAGTGTCTGACACTTGAGAAGGGGACACCTCTCTCTCTTAATACGGAGATTAATTCCATCTCTAGAGCGGGCAGTTATTACATTTATGATGGCAAAGACGCCAACGTGCATATAGCACCAGTCCCATTCGCAAGGCGTGAGATTTTCTTTCAATAAAATGACGTCATGAGAAAACAACTTTTTGTTATGTCAAGATCGCGAGAAAATGTTTGTCAAGATGATGAGAAAATTAAGTCGTGATCTTGAGAAAGCAAAAAAAAAAAAATAATGCATGGACTTCTATAGATTGCTGTGGACTAGCCCTACAGTCAAGTGAAAAAATAAGTACACCCGATGGAAATGTTGGCTTTTTTAAAAATATTTGAACAAGCAAATATTTGATTATCTTTGAAACAGTGCCTGTTAATAATGTTGATATACTCGAACAAAACCACAAGGCAAAAATATCTTTTTCAGAAATTATTTCAATAGATGTGATATTCTTCTGTGGAAAAAGTAAGTACACCCTTGGCCTCAGAAGCTAGTATTGCCGCCTTTAGCAGAAATAACTTCTTGTAGGCGTTTTGCATAATTGTCCACCAGGCTTGCTGGAATTTCTGACCACTCTTCCATGCAATATTCTTTCAGTTGCAAAATGTTTGAGGGTTTTCTTGCATGTACTGCCCGTTTCAAATCCCCCCCACAACATTTCAATGGGATTCGAATCCGGGCTTT